>MPUH01001043.1:0-25282 GCA_001970955.1 Stentor coeruleus
GTTTTCTAGAATATTGGCGAACTCATTTAAAAATGTTGTTTTTCCTACACCTGATAGACCAATAGCTAATATTACTTTTTCTTTCAAAGGTATAAAAGTGCTTTTATTTTGATTATAAATTTTAAATTCTGATTCTTGAGAAAATTCTGTTGCTTCTTGAAAAGCTGATTTTTCTATTTTATCTAATTCGTTATTTGCTATTTTTCCCCTATCGTCATAGTAATCCTTATTATGTTTTTTTTTATTACACGATCTGCTGATTGGTAATTTTTCACTATCGATACATGAATACTCATTATCTTCACAAGCACAAGTACACCCCATTGAAATTATCACTTTAATATATTTGTAAAATTAACGTAACAAAATGTTTAATCTACAATATTTTGTAGATATTTTAGCATAAATAATAGGTTCAAATAAAATGTTTTCTTTTGAATTACTGCATTTTATTATCTGATTGCTAGTATATCATTATTATATATTACTTACAAGTTTATCTTACTCAATCTTTTATAACTATCAATTTTCTTTAGACTTTCTTATAATGCTTTTTATTTTATATTAAACAATTATAGAGGGTAAAAATCAAAATTTAAAGCTTCCATGATCTTAAATTATATCATAAATCTATAAAAGAATAGTTTGCATTTAAAACTAACACCCAAATTAAAATAATTATAGGAATACCCTAGAATGCATAGCAAACTCAAAAAAATGCATGAAGTTAGGGACATTTATGTAAAACATATTCTTAAATGGACTTTTATTTAGAAATTCTTATTTTGAGTAATTCTCTATATTAATTCCTTTATCACCTAAAGGAAGTATAGTATCTAAAAGCATTTTCACAATCTCTTCGTTATTTTTTCTATTATCTTCCAAAAACCCAAAAGTTTTTCTAATATTTTCATCAATATCCTCATAATAAGACAAATATTTATTTACCCTGAAATTTTGTGTTACTGTAAAACTGTTATCAAACTTATAATTTTCAAAATCCTCCTCTCCAACATTAAAACGAACAATTTCATATTTTTTACTTAAAATTTGTATAGCATTATTCAATCTTTCATGACATGAAATAGACTTTTGAATAAATACTATAGTCACATTATCTGAACATAAATCACAAAATTTTCTAAATTTTGTAATACAGTCTTCAAATTTTTGACTAGAACCATTTTGATAATTGTAATAAATTTTTATCAATGCGATTTTTGATACATTTTGTTTTATATAATAAAGATAATCAGTTTTTTTAGGGCAATTGTGTAGAGGAAATTCTTTGTCTCCGAAATGTTTGGAAATTGATGATAAAAAATGATTTTTCCTACAGTTTTTTTCCCCAAAGACTATTATAATTTTATTCATATCTTCTAATAATTTTTTATAATTATCTGTGTTTATGTTAATAAAAGTAGTTTGTTTATCATTTTTCTTTATAAAAGTATTACCAGGTTGCTTTTTGTATAGACTGTTTAAATACTTTTTGTTTTTTATACTTATTAAAGCATGATATTTGTTTGGAAAATTACATGAGCATTTGCTTATTTTTAAACATAACATATACATATCTTTAATATTCTCAACACTTGCAAAACTACAAATATGGTTATGCTTTGTATAATTTTTACATAAATATAAATATCCTATTGTTAAGGAATCTGGGTTACCCATAGCTTCAATAATAAAATGATGTTTTCTTCTAAGTTCATTCACAGCTTCATCATTGTTAATTTTCCTTATCCTATTTGTAATCATATCAATTGTATTAAAAATACGATTTTTAAACATAAACCTTACTTTTCCAGCAGGGCAATCTAAAACTTTTAAATAATTTCTATTAGGTTCATCAATCATTACCCAACTTCTTTTATATCTTTTCATTTCTCTTATTGAACAAATATTTTCAGTCCTAAATTGTACTACAACACAAAATGCCTGCTTTCTAAACTTATAATAATAATTGTTTAATCTGTTCTTTAAACTATCATCAAAAACATCACTTATCCATAATAAAGCCAAACCTAAATACTTTTCTCTCAATGAATCTAAAACTTCATTATCTTTCATCATATCCCCATTCATCATTATAATCAAAACANACTTCATTATCTTTCATCATATCCCCATTCATCATTATAATCAAAACATTATTCTTCCCAACAAAATTCGCACAATAAACCAAAACTTTTTTTCCATTATTCCCCAATATCCTATTACATTCAAAATCCTTAGTATTTTTATCCTCAATCTCGTAAATAAAAACATGTTCTTTAACATATCTAAAAAATTTCTTGACAATTTCCTCATCATCACTTGCAATAATAACAACAAAATTAGATTCATAATTTTTTATAGTCTCATCAAAACTTGTATCAAAATGAAAATTTTCCATTTTTCAAGTTAAAATATTATAGACAATTTTTTTATTACTATATAATAATTATGATAAGAGGTGTATCTCATAAACCTGAAAGTACTAAAAATATACAGTTTGTTTTGAAATATAATGAAAATACTCGCTTGTTAAAACCTAATGAAATTAATAGGAAATTTGATTGTACGATACTGTTGTGTGGGGTTACAGGCTGTGGGAAATCAGCAATTTTGAATTCAATTGTGAACTTTGTAGAGGGAAGAAATACTGGGAATTTAATAATCGCATCGAAAATCAGTGATAAAGACAAACTTGATATGAGATTTACTTATAATAAAAATCAAAGTAATCAGATTCAACAAACTACAGATGTTTTATGTATACAAGTATTATGGAAAGGAAAAGAAATGTTGTTTATAGATACACCTGGATATGATGAGAATAATAAAGGACAAGCTGATATTCAAACATTGACTAAAATAAAACAAATTTGTGAATATGTTAAAAAAATCGACTATATATTTTTTGTTCAGAAATTTACAGATTCACAGTTTTTCAAGTCATCTGAGGTATTTTTAAATAAAATATATGAGATTTTTAATGGCAAATCTATTTTGATACTTACTTTTAAAACGGGTCGGCAACAGTTTGATGAAACACGCTTACCTTTTAAAGTTAATAACAAATACTGTTTAAATAATGGGATATTTAATTATAATAACGAAAAATTGTTAGGGAATAATGCTAAAGAAGTTTGGGAGAAAATTTATAGGAAAATCGAGATGATTATGAATGATATGGTCAATGATTTAAAGCTAGGGAATATTGATGAGAGAGATGAATTTGAGCAAAACATGCAAAAGAAATTGGTAGGAGGAAATTATAAAGCGAGCTTTGTTGCAGATAATCATAAGAATATGATTTGCCTTTTGTGTTATAATACATGCTTAAGAAAAGTTTCAAAAGATTATACTTTGCATGAACTTAATCAAGAATATTCTATATTTTCTAACCAATTTAATGATAAAATGCTATGCAAACATTGTGATCATCCTAAAGATAAGCATGATTGCTTAAATATGAAATTACAAGTGATAACTGAAGAAAAAATTCCTGAAGAAGGCTTGAATAGTATTAAATCTTCACCGAAAATTATATTCAAAGAAGACAGAAAAGAGTATAAAGATTTCAATCAGATCTTAAAAAATGATGATTTTGAAAAAAATAAACCAGTGATTCAACAACCAATTGAAATTATCCAGACAAGGGCTTCACAGTCATTTAAACCAGGAACAAATATTATAAACTCTAAAGAGAAAATACAAATAAATAAACCAAAAAATGTATTACCTCTTAATAAAGTAACAATTAGAGGTTCACAGAGGGCAGGCTCAAGCAATCAAAAAAGAAATTTATTAACTATGCAAACCAGAAATAAAAAATAGTAGTAATTGATATAAATATAAATAAGTATTATATCCAACAATATAACACTTTATATAAAGTAATTTATAAGTAATCCTAAAAATAAGTATTTATTTCAAAGAATCAAATAATAGCTAATATGGAATCTTGTTTATGGGAAAACACAGAAAGCTATAAAATATACAATAAGTATTTCACTCAAGACAATCTGAGTATTTTAATTCTTGCTTATGACATAAATCAGTATCAAGATTCTATATATTCCTTTGTATTATTTACTTAGATCAAAATACTTAACAATCACTTATTATCATCATCAAAATACACTATAAAAAGTTATACAACATCTATAGATGAGCAATACAACACAAAAATAATTAGTTTTAATATTGAAGTTGCTAGTGAAAAAAAAATTATACATTTAGAATACTTCATAAAAGAGTTCAAAGATTTAAAGACATTTGATGAGAAAATGTTCTACAAAAACATTTTTATGGTTTATTTTGCTTATTTTATTGATATCGATACAACGAATACAAAATTACAAGAATGCTTTGATAGAATGACAATTTTGTTTACAATGAAACAAAAAACTTATATAAGCTTCACAAAAACAAAAAAAGATTGCCTTGATCCAATAGTAAAAAATCATAATTTCGAAGTCAAAGTACAAATTTTGGATAATTATAACAGACAACCTTCATTAAAACTGTTAAACAATTCGGATTTGTTTATTAAACATTATATTGAAATAGTTTCTAACCTGAAGCAACCTATTAACTGTAAACCTAATAAACCCGAGAAATCTTGTGAAAAAATGTATAGAAATGTTGAAACTCAAAAACTGAATTATGTAAAACCTTTAGAAAATACGAATTTACAATCAAATACTGTGAGTGAAAATCATGAAATTGTAATTCTGTTAATCGGTGAATCAGGAAGCGGAAAAACTTCATTGATCGAAGCTTTAATTTACATTCTTGAAGATATTTCTCCTTATAATTCCTTTTCAAATGATCATATTTTCCAAACTCGAGAATGTAGTTATGAGGATAAATTTTTAATAATTTACACTTACAACTATTCGAAAAATAATACAAAAATAACTTTTGTTGAACTTCCAGGTATTGAATCTAAAATGAATAAGCAATTAGAAGATAAAATGATAAAGAAATCAGTAGATATGACAAAAAAAAATTGTCCAAAAATAGATTTTGTTATTGTAACACAAAGAGGAGATCAAAATTCAATGAATTATTACCTCACTAAGGTTTTGTTAGATTTAAAAGGATATTATACAAATGAAAAAGCTTTTAAAATTATCCTGATTTTTACATTTTATGCAGATAGTTTGGTTTTTGAAATTAAGTCGCTTAAAATTGATATTGATGCTTATATCAAAATAAACAATTGTGTTAAGACGCAAAAAAATATAAAAAAAGGTAAAGAGAGATGGGAAAAATGTACAAAAAAGCTAAGGACAATAGTAGGAGAATTAAAACTAGGATGATAATAATTTTACATTTAATCATAAATGAATATCTTATATAAACAATTAATCATATGTTTTTTATATTATTAATAAAATATCCAACATATCCACATAGTAAAATAACAAAACAACAGTTTTCATATATAAAAAATTATTAAATTTTTACTATGATTTTATTAACTACTTTCCATCATTAATTTCCTTAAAATTTGAACCAGTGGCATTTCTAACATAAAATCTTCCCCTCCATTTCCATACAATAATAATTTTTCCAGTATATTTTTACAATTTTCTCTATTCTCTTTTAACCCATCAATTATTTTCATAATCTTTTCATCAATATTTTTCAACTCATTCCTTGCTAAATCTTTCCTTTCATAAAAAGAAGTATCATTATCTATAAATTCCCACATTGTAAAATACTTATAAATATTGTTTTTCTCAATATCAAAACTGTTAAAATAAGTAAAAATACAAATAGTTTCAAAACTCTTGAAAACTTTCATTAAGTTTTTCCATTTTTTTTTAATATTTTCACATGCTTTTTGAATAAGAACAATAGTGATTTTATTACTACTCCCATAGCTACAATATTTATTAAGTTCAGATATCCTAGCTGATTCTGATAATAGAAAATCTTTATCGAAATCATTTTTAAGTTCTATCAAAGCGTATTTTTTCTGATTAGGGCATGTGAAAAAATATAAAACGCTTGAGTCATGTTGCGATTGGACATTAGGCTTTATTTCAATTGGGTTTGTAAAATTTCTACGAGTTAAGGTATTTATAAAAGATAAAATCATTGAGGTTTTCCCAGATGATTTGTCTCCTATGAAAATAAAAATATGATCTGATAGGTTTATATGTTTATCATGATCAGAACTATAAAGATATTCATTTAAAAAATTGGTTTTTAGGGTATTAGGCTTTTGATTATCAAGAAGATTTGGGGTAGTATTTGATTTTAAGGTTTGTGGAAGTGATTCTTTAGAGAGGTTTGATGAAGATGTTGATTGAGGTTTATTTATTGTATGATTATCAATTGGTTTTGTTGGTGAGATATTATTTTCTTTTTTTAGTTGTGTTTGCTTTAGGGTTTGACTGGCTGAATAAGAGTTTTTTAATGGAGACCGGCTTGAAGTTGTGTTTTTATTCAAGTTAAATTGATTTTTACTTTTTTCAGTTAGTTTTTCATTATGATTGTTTGTTTTAGGATTCGAAGTTTCATTGAATGCTTTTTTTTCTTCTTCATTTTTTTTTGGAACAGGAATTTCTTTGTCTTTACTTATAGACTGATTATTAAGTGGTTTTGCTGATGAGTTGTTAATTTCTTTTTTTGGCTGTGTTTGCTTTAGGACTTGGCTGGTTGAAGAAGAGCTTTTTAATGGAGACCGGCTTGGGGCTTTGCTTTTTTCCCAATTAAAAGGATTTTTTTTTATCTCAGTTACTTTTTCATTGTTATTATTTGCTTTGGGATTCGATGCTTCATTAAATATTTTTTTTTCTTCTTCATTTTTTTCTTCTTCATTTTTTTGTAGAACTTGCATTTCTTTGTTTTCACTTATAGACTGACTATTTTTTGTATCTTTTTTTTCTTCTTCAATACTTTTTTTTAGTGTTTCTTCAGGGATTGAATTATCAGTTTTATCATCTTTTTTTTCTTCTTCAATACCTTTTTTTGATGTTTCTTCAGTAATTGATTTATTAGTTTTCTCATCTTTTTTCTCTTCTTCAACATCTTTTTTTGATTCTTCTTCAATAATTGATTTATCAGTTTTCTCATCTCTTATTAGTTTTTCAGCTATCACCAAATGATTTTCTTCGTTACAGCCACAATTATTGCACTTATTACTAACTCCGTTTAAATACTTTTTAAACTCTTCAAAGGACCCTTCATCATTTAAATTTGCAATAAAACAATCTTTTTGATCACAATGAATTTTGCATATATAATATAAGCCACTAGGTTTTTTTGGATAGATCAGAGATTTTATTTTTTCATAGTTTTTATCGAATTTATTTTTCAAATTATTTGCATTCGGTATAAAAGTAATCAATTTTTTCAATACACCCTTCCTATGATTTAACTTTTGCATCCAGTATTCCATTAAGCTATTGACAGTTGAAGGAAAATTTGCATTTAAACGTTTTTCATTTGATTGGGTTTCTTTAATCTTGATCGAAGGAATTGTTATTTTTTTAAACAAATCATTTATGTAATTTTTAAAATAACTGATAAGATTTTCATCATTATTTTTATTATCGCTTGGCAAATAACTTGTCTGAATAGATTTGGGTAAGGTGATAGTTGTGATATTAGCAGTGTGTAGAGAAATAAAAAAAATTTGAGACTTTTGGTAAAGTTTAATAATCTTTTCTCCTATACTATTCAAACTTTTACTGCTAATGTGTTGGTAGTTTTTGCTATTAGATTTAAACAAGTTTTCTACTAAGAATATTACATCAGCGTCAGGGATCCCTAAAGTTGCATCTAATACTTTTTCCCAGTCGCCTATAAGGGTACATTCAATTATAAGATACATTTGATTATTAGTTATAAATTCGAATAACTTTACAGGCAATTTGTCTTCACCTGATATATTTCTCTCAATATTCGAGTATTGATGGTTTTGGAAATTCAATTTTCTTATTTGATTCAGCACTAAATTCCTAAATAACGTTAAATTCCTTTGATCAAACCCAAGAATTGTGAAAACTCCAAAGTAGTTTTTAGATCCTTTATTATAAGTATTCAAATCAAAAATCTCTATTGCTGAATTCATTTATATTTTCCAATAATATTAAATGTAGACTAATATAAAATATACTAAAATCCCTAGATAAAACTTAAGGATAAATTCAAGTAAAAATACTAGACTTAATATAAAATATTACAAATAAGACATCGATAACAGCTTCTCAACACCCCAAAATCAACAGAAATATAAAAATTAACTCATATTCTATTAAAGATTAAGTCCAGAATGAATAGCTACAACACCGAAAGTTAAATTCCTATGATGTATCGCTGATAGTCCAGCTTCCGCCATGATATTAGCAAACTCTTCCTGTGTAGGAAATTTCTCTATACTTTCAATAAGATACTGATAACTATCTTTATCCCCAGCGACAATCGATCCAAGATTAGGTATAAGATACCTATTATAAACTTCATAAAATGGACTAACAATAGGATTGTTAACCTTACTAAACTCTAAACACATAAATCTTCCACCTTTTTTCAAAACTCTTTTAGCTTCTTTAATAGCTTTAAGCCTATCAGTAACATTTCTTATACCAAAAGCAATAGTATAATAATCAAATGAATTTTCAGGAAAAGGAAGAGACTCAGCATTTGCCTCAACCCAATTAAGATTTAATCCAAGCATTGAGGCTCTTTGTTTTCCAACACCTAGCATACCAGGATTTATATCAGATACTGTGATTTGATTATGGACTGGAAGATAAACTGGGATTTCATGTTTAAGCTTGTCGGCTATACGAAATGCAATATCTCCTGTACCACCAGCAACATCTAGAAATGATAGAGGAGATGATGTACGGAAAGACCCCATATCGCTTATGAACTCATCTTTCCAAAGCCGATGAATGCCTAAGCTCATAAGGTCGTTCATTAAATCGTACTTATCTGCAACTTTAGTAAAGACTTCATTTACCATCTCTTGCTTTTTCTCTCGAGCTACGGTTTTTGCCCCAAAGTCTATTGTCGATGATAGTCTTTTTAGAAGTCGCATTTTTATTAGATAGGAGATATGATTTTTTAATAAGAATGATTAAGGTTTTTTGGTAATGCGTGGGTTGTTTTGTGTTAGTGATGAATTTATGATTGGAATTGGGATTTTAGGAATAATTTTGTGCTTTAGTTGTCATGTAAAAGACAATTGAGCTTATCAAAATTCTAGTAAGCACATTTAGCAATAAAAACACTTCAAATCATAAAAATCAAGCATGAAAATCCAAAAATAAATTCAAAAAATCCAAGAATCCAAAAGTAATCAAACACAATAATAAATATAAATTAACCCCAAAACTTCTGACTTAATTCCTAAAACTCAAAACCATAACATTCTATTCGTTATTCTAATAATTATAAATGCTTATCACACTTTTTCTCCAAAAAAAATCTAATTATTAATAAAAAATATCCATGCAGAATTCCCGAACAACAAGCGTAGACGATTTTTTCCCATTAACATCTGCAAAGTTCCCTAAAAACTGGAAGAAAATGCAGCTCCAAGTAAACATGCAAAAAATTGAACAATATAACATGCGGAAGTGGATGCGGAACAGAGGTAAAAAAGCTTCTCAACAAGAAACAGTTCAACGCAAAGATTTGAGAAAAGTTTTTGAGCAGCTTGATAAAGACCATTCCGGGACATTATGTTTAGAAGAGTTATATGAACCTTTATTATCACTTGGACTTGTAGAAAAGCGTCAAGAAGTTGAGCAACTTATTGAGTATATCGGTTCTAAAAGCTCAGGGATTATTGAATTTCATGAATTTTTGCGAGCTTTTGATTCGACTAGAGCTAAAAAACAAAGTAGGATTAATACTTTGCTTAGGGATATGGAAAGAAATATCATATTGAATCAGAAAACTGATCTACCATTTAATTTATGCATTACAAATCAAAGAAGAAATTTAATGTTGAATGCATACTTAGGAGAAACTGCTCATGATAAAGAAAAAGGTATGAAAGTCATCCGTGCATATGCGAATAATTTGGAAAGAACTGAGGAAAGTCCAACAAAACTGCAAAGGATTATATTGAGGAGATCAAGTGATTATGCGAAAATAAACACAAGAATTTCGAATTATAAGAATAGATTTGAAATGTCTGCGAGGATGACTACACTACCAAGTTTGATTCGTTTAACGTCGTTTCAGAAAAGCTTACCTTCATCAATGTCTTCGAGGATACTTCAAGAATTCTGAGATAATTAATATTACGTTTATCATATATATTTAATGGATATTCGGACGGCTAATAAGAAAAAGTCATTACAACCTTTAAAGTTGAGCTTATTCAAAAAATCTAAAACTTACGAACCGCTATCACCTTTTTCCAAGACTCCTTCTCTGCCAAAAATTTACACACTTCGACCCGGGCCGCAAAAATCGTTAAATCCATATTCAACAAAATCTGAAAGCTTAATAAAACTTTCTGTTCTCGGTCCTCTTCCATCAATACGCCTTAAAAGCCACACAAAAGACGGTTTTGATGAGTCAGCAATTGCATCTCCATTAGTTGACAACGATGGCCAATATGATCGAGACATTGAAGAATTACTAAAAGATTTATAAAGTATCGTTAAAAGTAAACTGTTAATAAGTAATATTTTTTATCGTTTTAGCTAATAGCAATATAAGGAAAAGATAAAGATTAAAGCTAGAATGTAATAACTTATTTAGGGAAATATAAAAAAAAAAGGATAAGAAAGGGTTTTGAAGTATTAGTAATTGTGGTGGTAGGTTTGAAAAATTGACAAAAGAATTATTTTTATAATATTGGAAAGGGGAAGATCGAAGAGTTTTAGTTTTCGAGTGGATTTAGTGTTTTTGATACTCAAGCCATTTATTTTGTTTAATTGAACAAAAGGGAATTGTATTTGAAGTGATGATTTTAAAGCTAGAAGAATGAGGTTGTGGGAATTTTAGGAGAGATATATGGAAGATATGATTTTTTATGGGAAATAGTAAGTGAAGTAGGTTTGGATATTGATAAAGGTGAGGTTATGCTACTGAATTTTGGTTATGGAATGGGTAATTTGCAGTTTAAATGAATTAGCTTTGATTTTTATATGATTTTTCTATTGGATTCTTAGCATAAAATGCNTTTGGTTATGGAATGGGTAATTTGCAGTTTAAATGAATTAGCTTTGATTTTTATATGATTTTTCTATTGGATTCTTAGCATAAAATGCAAGAATACTATTTTTTACCCTCAACCCTAGCTAATTCCCATAAAATTTCCTAAATCATTCTTATAAAATTTTATCTTCAGCAAGCCTATCATCTATAAATACATCCTCATACTTCTTTAACCAAATTCTAATTTATCCTAATTTTACCTTAACTTTATATTAAACATCACTAATCCAATACATCAATAATCACCAGAATTCCCTAATCTATAACCAAAAACCATATCTTAAAAGCTAAAAAAGTATCCTTAAAACCCGAAACACCTAACTATTATATAATTAACTTAAATGAACCAAGAAGTGGTCAAAAGAAGTAATGCCATAAAGAAAACTCGTATTTGGAAAAACAGCTCAGAAAATCTGCTGTCCCTAAGCCCAACTGCTCATAAAAGAAGTATAAGTACTTCAAGTGAAAATATGAGGATTTCAATATTAACTAACGAAAGATCGATCTCACCATCTCAAACAAGTCCTAAAAACTTATCCAACTACGCAAATTCTGTCATCCCATTTACAATCCACTCACGCTCACCTTCAGAACTTGATTCTCCAGTACGTGAAAAGAGAAATATCAGCTTAATTGCTAGGCTTAACGAAGAAATCCTAATTTTAAGCAGTCAACTTAAACAATCAAACGAAATAATAGCTTTCTTAAATACAAGATCCACAGAATTTCAAGAGTTAAATGAAAGGTATAAGCAAAGTCAATATGAAATGGATAAAAACCAAATTGATCTGCAGAAAAAAATTTTTATTCTTGAAGATAGAATTGGGAAAATGAAAATTGATAAGGAAACTGAGGTCAAAATATTGATGGAAAAACATAGACAAGAGCTTAAAATTATAGAAAATGATAAGGATAAGGTTATTGAGGAAATATATTATGAAAATAAGAAAAAAATGGTCCTTGTTGAGAATTATTTTATTGAAATTATTATGAATTTAAACCATAAGTATATAGAAGAAGTAGAGTATTTGAATATGAAATACAGGTCGAAAATTTATAGAATAGTTCATTCGGATAAGAGGGGACAGAGTGGGGAGATGTGGGAAAATAGCGAACCTTTTTCTTTGAAAATAGAGGAAATGAAGAAAAATGAAGGAGAGAATTTTAGTTCTCAGCAGAGAAAGGTCGCTGCATATTCTGATTATGAGCTGGACTCAAGCTTGAGGCAGATTTTCAATCAAGTCAAGTAATATGTATACAGTTTGAGTTTAGATGCTGAAAAATTCAGGTCTCATCGTGACGAATATGAACAACAGCTTCGGGACTCGATTCATTCAATTTTCGACCTGTGCACTAAAAAAGCTGTGGAGAGCAAAGACCTGTATTGTGAGTGGGATGAAACACCAAAATCAAAAGAAGCTTTTCTTGAGTACTCATTAGAAAAACTATCAAAACGCACATTCTTAGGATACTTTCACACTTTGACTGGAAGTTTTTTCTATACTCTTTCCAACCTATACGACTGGTTTCAAGTAAAATCTGCTTTTTCATCATGGAAAATCCCTCAAAGAAACTCTTTTTCACTACCTCTTAAGCTTTTAAGCATAATTTTCACTCAAAATTTCTTCAACAAAAAAATATTCAAATCATATTGGCATTCATTTGCTATGCTTAAAAAACACAACAAAAACTCATCGATCAGAAGCAAAAAACTCATGAAAGGCGCCTTAGAAATATGGCAAAATTCTGCAATTTCTATACAAGAGTCTTTAATTGAAGCATTCTATCATTGGCGAAGCCTTAAAGCATTTGACAAAATCAACAAACTTCGAGATTTCCGGCGTTTTTTCACTGTGTGCACTTAATTAAGTATTTATTCCATGCTAATTAAATCAATTATCCTGTGCATATTAAGCCTTTTATGCTCTTTTGCAAGGAATACTGTTGGACTTTTTCTTATACTTTGTTTTATGTTGTAGAAAGCTTGATGAGCAAGGGCGATTTTTTTATATTCTGGACTTTGGGTATTAAAATTAGGGTCGTTTTTGAAAAAGTCTAAAAATTGGACTTTTTTTGAAGAGTTTTCTGAGAAAATTTTATTTTTTAATGAACTTTTTGCACGGGCTCTACTTGGGGTTTCGGATTTTCGTAAGGATTTCGCACTTGGGGTTTGCGAATTGTTAGGAATTCCTGAGTTTAAGTATGACCGCCTACGATGAGAACTGAGGTTTTTTTTGACCATGATTGAAGAAATTGACAGTTTTTCTGAGTTAATTTCTGATAGGCAGGACTTCTGCTTTTTTGTAGGAGAATTAAAGGTAAATGGCACTGGGACTGTTGTTTTTCTAGAATTGAGGATCTTTTCCTCATAAGTTAAAAGCATATGCGTAGCCTTGGGCTTTTCAAGTAACGCTAATGTTTTGGAGTCTGGGATTGGTCTATGAGATCTCATATTAAGCTAAGATTATTTCCCATATAATATCCTTACATCTCTGATCTTATATAAAAATTCCTGAGATATTATAAATGGACAAATCAGGTAAAGACCAAGACACCGATGAAGAAGCGATGATTGAAGGGATGCCTATGGATTTAGATGAAGGAACTCAAATTGACGTTATAGCGACTAATTTCTGGAATGAATTCGGGGATCTTTTAGACGATGACGATTTAACCTAATTCACTTAATAGCCTATTAAATTTCTTTAATCTTTTTCTCATCATCTCCTTTATACGAATATTTCCATACACCTAGTTTTAGTGTAGAAGGTATTATTCGTTCTTTTTCTTCAGTCTTACCTTGCCAGGTTCGAATCCCCCAAACTTTTCCATGTCTAGCATCATCAAAAGTCAGTTTTGTTACTATATAATATGAATTTTCAGGCCAAGTCTTTCTCCAGAACTTCATCCCGATTCCTTGAGAAGGGTGATTACCAGCCATTTCAATAAGGTTTTTGTAGTTCCGGCCTAAAAAAGGTTTTAAGATCTCTTCTTTGGTAAAGGTCTTGAACCCTCGAGACATCAAAGTTAGCATATTTATATGAACATATTAAGAATAGAGATAAAGTTATTAAGAATATAGTTTTTTTGGAGGACCAATATGATAAGCACCAGGACCAGGGGTTTCCTTAGAACGTTTAAGGTCGTCATCAGCAAAACCTTTATTTTTATATGGGAGGATTACAGCTGTCCTAACTCTTTTATAGCTGTTTATCCTTGTATAAGCTTTTTCAAGGTTTTGATAGCTCCCAACCCCTGGAAAATTTTTGGTTTCTTGAATTTTACTATGAAGTGGACTGGGTGTATTAGATTTACTAAAAGAATGAGAAACTGAACTTTTCATCATTAGTTTATACCCATGTTCAATCCCATCAGTATATTTCCCTGGACCAAGACTATCTTTTTTACTAGGCCGTGGACTTTTAGGCTTCCTCCAAGGCTTAGAATTCTGAGTTGTTATAGGACGTGGAGTATAATTCCATGAACTTGGAGTTTCTAATGCAAGAAATTCATTGTCTGAAAGAAAAGATATACGGTCAACTTTACTATATAAAGCTTACCTAAAAGTTGACCCAGATTTCTTCTTCTTATTAGAAGGAGATCGAGAAGTTAAAGAATATTGCCCAGGGCCTGGAGTGGTTCGACCTTGTTTTTTAGCATCATCTATAATGGTCAGCCTTTTAGCCTTTAAAAACTTCCCGTTTGGTTTTTTCCAATTCCTTTTATGGCATTCTTGGTACGACTCGCTATAAGCAGTAGGGTCTGGAGTTTTATGTTTTTTTTTAGCCTCAGATATTGGATCATTTCGTTTAGCTTTAGGAAACTTATAATCTTTTTTAAAGTAGTTACAAGTTTTAGCAACCTGATACCCTTGAATTCCATACTTACTATGCTCACTAAACATCTTCATATATTCTCCCATAATAATATATAAATATATTACTCAAAATAATATTTTTCAACCTCCTAATCTTATCAATATCCTTATAAAATCCTAAGAACACCTTAATTTATATTTAATTGTTAATCTGCATTCTAATATATATTCTAAACTAATTCAAATAAGCCAAATAAGTCAAATTTATATAAGAAATGGTTAGTGATATTGGAAAGAATGCTGCAGTCATCAGTCTTGCAGAACTGGATCGCATTAGGAGGACTTACTCAGGCATGACTCCTAACAAAGAATATCAACAGAGAAGAAAAGAAGATAGAGCTACTTTGCACAATAAATTCCGCAACCATATGAAAGACTGAGGGAATTCGGTCGAGGCTTTGCGTGAAAAGAAAGAATATGTAAGCTACAACCCCCCAGATCGTCCTTTTATGGGTAAATACAATTACCCAGAACCCATAACCACTTTTAGATGATGAGGTCATGAACCCACGAAGTACATATATCAATCAAGAACATAAAGAAGATAATAAAGCATATAACCAAGATACAATGAAGAATCAACAACTAGAAGAAAGAGTTCGAATTTATAATTGTTAATTGATGAGGTAAAACTAAAACTTGTATCTTATGAAAGGATTGCCTATGAAGTTGAAGAAAGTGTTGCTTGCAAGTCTAAATTTATAAAAATATGGTTGAGGATGGAGAGACAGATAAGAAATCCTATTATCAAAAGTTAGATCAGAAATAATTGAAAAATTTATCGAGTGTAGTAGAATTTATAAAGATAATTCTCATCAAGAAATTGAAAAGCCTTTAAATCAGCTATAATGAGTGATGTTGTCCCTGTTGGGATGCAAATTTTGTAGGGCTTGAAAAAGAAACATTATTTGAATTGATTCTAGCAGCTAATTATTTGGATATTAAAAATCTACTTAACTTGGGCTAATGTTACATCGATGCTTAAAGGAAAGACGGCAAAAGAGATAAAAATAGAATTTAATATTGAAAATGAATTTACACCTGAAGGAGAAGCGAAATTTAGAGAAGAAAATAAATAGGATGAGCTTGAGTAAGAAAATAATTAATGATTGTTTTATTAATGTTTTATGAGATTTTTAAGTTTGGTTTTAGGTTTGAATTAGATTAAGAAAATAATTATAGATATAGGGATGAGGTTTTGAAAAACAGAGTTTTAGGGTAGAAGAAGGATTTTTATTTTAGAGCATTGTAAAATTATAAAATAAGAATTAAGAGCAGAATAACCTCTGTTTATGATACAAATTATGTTGAATTAAACAGAAAGATTAGCTTGATCTGATTCAAGCTGCATAATATTTTAATATATAAAAAGATTAGCTTGATCTGATTCAAGCTGCATAGTATTTTAATATATAAAAAGTAAATGCTTTAATTGACTTGTGCTGAAATGGGAGTAATGCTTAAAGGAAAACCAGAAAAAATTAGAAGTGAATTTAATATTGAAAAATGACTGTACGCGCCTAAAGGTGTGGCAAAAAATTAAGAGATGGAGTAAATGAGAGAATTTATAAGTTTTTGATTTTTATGCTTCAAAATAATTTGGCAAAAGGTATTTAATTGTTTGATATTTGTTTATATCAAGCTAAGATTAAAATATAATAAAAATCAGTAGACATATTGATTCAGGCAATTAATCGTAGTATAAAAGTTTATAATTTCTAAAAGGTATCTCTTAAAATATAATCTATTGGTTGTTCTCAAAGCATTACAGCCCTATAGATTTTATTCTAATGAGAAGAATTCTTCATAGTATACAAATTATTCAATAAAATTCATAAATCTTTGAATATTTTGTATATAAGAACTCATGAAATATATAATTTCTTTTATATTTGCTTCAAGTCTCATCCCTTAAAAAAAACGCCAAGCCAATATTTCAGCTAATTAAATAAGAAGTTTATTGCAATTCATAAAAGGGAATTAAAGTGTTTGAAAATTAATCCAAAATATACCCTCAAAGTTAAAATCTAGCCAAAAATCCTCCCTATCTATCCTAATAATATCAATATTCTCCTATTTTTTATTAATTCTTAGCATTTCATCCTTCCTTTCTATCTAATTCATAAAATTTTATCCAAACCTTATTCCGATCATCAACCCAATTTCCTTCAAACTCAAATCCTTAGTTTCCTCTTTTCCATTTCTTACAAACTTATAACTCAACTAAAACCCCCAGATCTTTTATCACAATAAACCTAATTTTATACGTAATCAATCTAATAAAAATCAATGGCTGAATTTCGAGATAAGGTCATAGACCACATTAAGGCAATCCAAGCCATGATCACCGAGTCTTTAGAAAGTATCGAAGGGTCATCATTTATCCGAGAGTCTTGGAATCGTGAAGACCGCAATGGTAAAGGCCAAGTGAATCTTATCCAAGATGGGCAAGTTTTTGAAAAAGGTGGAGTAAATTACACTGAAATCGAACTTCCTTTATCCCGTTCATTAGCAACTTATATCTCAGAGCGTGGGAAAAATGTTGATCAAAACCATTTGTCTGACTACAAGCTTTTTGCAGTAGGAGTTTCTCTTGTGATTCATCCAAGAAACCCAATGGCCCCAACAATCCATGCTAACTACAGATATCTTGAGCTAATATTGAATGGAGAAGTAAAAGATTTTTGGTTTGCTGGTGGTACAGATTTAACCCCATATTACTTAGATGAAGCAGATTGTATATCATTCCATCAATCATTAAAATCAGCATGTGACCCTTTAAGTGCTGAATTTTATCCTAAATACAAAGCTGAATGTGATGAGTATTTTAATATAAAACATAGAGGGATGAGAAGAGGTATTGGGGGAATTTTCTTTGATGATGTTAACCAATGGGATAAACAAGATCTTTTGGACTTACAAAGAAGGTGTGGTGAAGCTTTTGTTGCGAGTTATCCAGAAATTGTTAGAAAGCATAAAGATGACCCTTATACTAAAGCTCAGAGACGTTGGCAGAAAATCCGTAGAGGACATTATGTTGAGTTTAATATTGCTTATGATAGAGGTACGAAGTTTGGTTTAGTTACCCCTGATTCGAATATTGAAGCGGTTTTAATGCCTTGTCCATTAAGTGCTAGATGGGAGTATAAGTATAAGATTGAACCTGGATCTGAAGAAGATAGATTAGTTCAGGTGTTGAGAGTTCCTAGAGAATGGGTTAGTTAGATAAGTTATAATTAATGAATTATGAAAATATTATAAGAAATCTGTTATTTGGAGTTGTAGTTTTTTTATTATGATGGTTTTGGTAAGGTGTTGAGTTATGTAATATGGTTGAAAATTAAAAATTTTAAGATTTGGGCTTTTATTGATCTTGTATTTTATATTTATATTGATTTGGAAGTCTATTTTAAGTGGAAAAAAGTTTTAGATTTGGTTTAACTTTGAGAATATAATAAAAATTATAAATTCTAGGGTTTTAGGGATTAAGGCTTGATAATATGCATGTTCTTGTATTTATTCAGTGTATATCATCCTTTGGAGTAAATAACAAAATAAATTAGTATAAGAGCTTTTACAAATAATAAAATATTCTAATTCATAAATAGATTATATAAATTATTGCTTCTCTTCAGATATAAAAAAAATGAAGAACCAGCATTTAAAATTATTCTCATTCATTATATGAATGATGACCAAAATAAAATATATAATTGGATGAAAATCATTAAATCTTTTATATAGATTCTTTGAGAAGCTATTATTCTAGGAATTACTATACCATTAGACTAACTTTATAGTACTTACTAAAATATATCAATATTGAATAGAATAAAGTGCAGACCTATTATAGAATTATGAAAACAAATACTCTCTTTATAATAATATAAAAATCGATACAATTTTCAAATACAAATTTTCATATATGCTATATCAAATTTTAACAAAATCACTGATTATAAATACTTTAATTTATCATTATATCATGACTAAAGCTATGCTATAAAAATCCTATTACTTTAAAAATAGCATCTGCTTAATGAAATTAATATTAAAAGACACAGAATTTTTATCCTTCTATCTTATTTTCCATAATTACTCTTAATGTAATATTATTAGTATATAAGTAATATGAAATTTATATAAAGAGTTACAATTTCTCCAATATAATTTAATATTCCCTAATGGATTCTCAAAAGGATGAAAGCACAGGTATAAAAACCAAAGAGGATTTACAATCGAAACGTATTTATATCCCATCTACAGCAGTATCTCTTATAGGAACTCCAGTCAACTACTACATAGAAGTCAAGAATTAAAAAAATCAATATAAAAAACATAAAAATCATATAAANTATCCCATCTACAGCAGTATCTCTTATAGGAACTCCAGTCAACTACTACATAGAAGTCAATGAAACAGGGTCGATTGAACTAGGTTTTTCAGGACGAAGTTCAATAAAATCTATATCAATATCAAGTAGAAGTTCATTAAGAAACTCTTCCCGCAGATTCAGTAATTTGTCAGTTGGGGATATGTCCCCAATACATAACCATGCACATTTAGTATCACATTTGGAGTCTTTGCAGAATAAAGTCACGAAAATGAACTCAATATTAGAAAATAATGTAGATGCTCTAAAAAGAGTTATAGCAAAAAATGAAGAAATTGAGATCATTATAAAAGAAAAGGAGTTTACTAAAATTTTATGAGGAAAAAAAAAGAAAGGATGGCGAAATTTGCGGGACTTTAGATAGTTGCTTAATAATTTAGTGATATTGATATAAAACTGTTTTTTGATTGGAATATTAGAGATTATATATTATTAAGTATTTTGATAGTAAGTTAATGAGATTATTAAAAATGTAGTTTCCACTTGTTTGAATTATGATCTAGCTCTAAAGGTAGATTAAATAGTAAGATTTATATAGTTAGAATATTGAGGGAAATACAAAATCAGTTTATTAAAATTCAAAATAAGAAGAATAGGTTGAAATTTTTTATTTTAGTATATAAATATGAGATTTGCAAATTATATATTATAAAGCTATAAAGCAGGGGCCATTATTGATAATAATATTTTTCATTTTATGCGATTTGATAAGATTTCGATTTTGTTATTTCTTTTATAGTTGATATCGTTACTTATTTCATAAAATACCAATTGAACAGAAATTACTAAATGCAATTTATTTGAAGCAACCATAAATTAAAACTAAGTTTAGCATAAAAACCATTGATAATATCAGTGATATTAAGATAAAAATATATATTTTTACCACAATATTTATTAATAAACCCAATAGAATTTAATCTAAGAGGACTTATTCCTAATAACTGAAACTCATACAAAAAGCCAACCATTTTCATTACTTTTAAAACTTTCCCACAAGAAATTAATCATATATTTGTTATAATTTGCAGTTAACTCCAGGAGAATACTTAGCTTTTTTGATTCTCTCATAAACTGACAGTCTCGGTTCTCCTTTCGGTTCATGTTTCGGCCTACTAAAATTATTTGCATCAGTCGCTTTCACTGCTAATGCTGGCTGAGGTCCAGCTTCAGGTATATTCCTGGGTATTTGTAACGATGAAGAAAAATAAGGATGTCTAAGTGCATCTAAAGCAGTAGGTCGACTTTCAGGATTATATTGAAGCATACTTCTCATAAGATCAATACCAGCTTCACTAGAATTAGGTATAATATTCTGTAAAGAAATCCCGTTTTCATTTGGGAATCTAAAACCAATTTGAGTTGCTAAGGCTAATCCTTGTGGCCAGTTTCTTGGTGTTCCCATAACTTTGCATACTTTTATAAGCTGATCAGCCTCGCTACTTCCTGGGAAAAGAGGTTTGAATGTGTAAAGCTCAGCCATAACTGCGCCCACAGCAAAAATGTCTATACTTGGACCATAATTCTGAGACCTTAATAAGACTTCAGGAGCTCTATACCATCGAGTTGACACATATTCTGTACATGGCGGCTGAACTTTAATGTCTCGGACTAGGCCAAAGTCAGCAATTTTCACAGTTCCTGACTTTAAAAGCAAGTTCTCAGGCTTTAAATCTCTATGAAAATACCCCTTTGCATGCATATGAGCTAATCCTTGCAATGTTTGGAATATAATATTTCTTATCTGAGTCTCACTAAGTAGCTTGTTCCTATCTTTTATATGATGATACACATCCTCATCTAAGAATTTTATATTTCTTATCTGAGTCTCACTAAGTAGCTTGTTCCTATCTTTTATATGATGATACACATCCTCATCTAAGAATTCAAATATCAAAGCTAAATAGTTATCTTCTTTGATTACTTCTAATAGACGGACTACATTAGGATGGCTTATATTTAAAAGCACTCTAACTTCACGCATAGTCACACATTCATTCCAATTTCGTACTTTTTTTTTCATTTGCTTTATGGCTACAACTTCTCCTGTTGTCTTGTGTACTGCTTTAGAAACACTACCATAAGTACCATCGCCGATTGTTTTGAGGATTTTGTATCGGTCCATTATGGGTTTTATAGAGATAATGGATATATGATTTGAAGGATTAATATGAGGATTTTTATATGTGAAAGGTAAGGAATAAGATTTGAGAATTGGGTTTAGGAGGAAATTAGGGAGAGATTATGGAAAAACGCAAACACTCACAGATTATATTAGACTAGAAGTTCTCTCAGTATAAAGATCCATGGAGGGATTTGACTTTTGATACAAGTTCTTCATATAAGTCAAGGATTTTTACTAATTAAAACCATAGGCATTTGATTTGTATGGCTAAACTTGTTGGATATGAAAAATAGGGAAGTCTTGAAAAGCAGAATTAGAAAAAGTTTTATTTTTAAGTTCGACTATATACTAAGATCACATATATCCAGAGAGCTCCAAAGAAGAGTTGATAGTTTTATTAGTATGATAAAAAAAGACATTGAAGAAAATAAAAACTCCCCTGAGCTAGGAAAAAGGAAAAAAGAGCCTTCTGGGGAGCCTCCTCTTGTAAAGGTCCAAAAAACTGTAGAGCCAAATAACATTGAAGATTTTTTCACAGCAAAGTAATTACAAACTCCTAAAGTATTTCTAAAATTAATTAGATAAAAACTTAATATGGAGATCTGGAGAGATCTTGAAGCTAGTACCTTTTTCTTATTAGACAAAGCTAATGGAGTTCAAAAATCATGCAATAAGTATGGAGAAACCCCAGTGAGTTTTAGACCATATACAACAGGATTTGGTAATGTGAAAATTTCCTTGCCTATGACTCCTGATTCTAACTATAGAGTCCAACCTAAAAAGTTTGATGGGTATTTTCAATGTCCAAGACCAGCAAGTCATAATATTGTATCTCGTAGGCCTTTTACTAGAGGGTTTCAGCAGCATAGGGTTAAACGCCTGCCTGATGATGTGACAAAAATACCAAAACCTGTATCTTATTTAGGATTTTCACATGTTTATGATCCAAAAACTATAAAACCAATAGTTAAAGCTCAAACACCCAAAGAAAGAGATTAAGGGATAGAAATTTGTTCAATGAAAGATGTTAAGAAATCACTTGAGGATGAACCTGTGAAAGATATTAGGACTGCTAGTGAAATGTATAAGAAAAATGATATTGAAAAAGAAGGATTGAAAGGGTATCAGGAACCATCGCCTAAACAAGTCCGCAGACAGTTGAAAGGGTTTTTTATGGTGAGCTTTCAGACTAGTAATGATCTTTTTATGAAAGAGAGAAAAATGATGGAAATTACTAATCCAGTAGCAGCTGGAAAGCAGAAACATATGGAAGCACTGGATTTAAAGAATTTAATGAAAAGAAGGGAACAGAGAGTTTTGAAAAATAAATTAATACAGAATAACTGCTAATTATAAGTGCACGATGATTTAATAGGATTACATAAGGAAAAAAATTAAGGATTAAATGAAGATTATGAATGAATTTTATATTATGATAACCATTAAGAAAGTAGAGAAATCGAAATGGTTTATTATAGATGAAATTTATCAAGCTACGGCTAGTTTTGGAATATGCATGATCCTGTTAATGTTTTATAGATTTAATGTAAAGTAAAATCGGATATTTTTGTGCTAAACAATATAACTTTAACTTAATAATTAGTAGCAAAGAATATCTTTATAATTATAGCAAAGCATACATTATCATAATACATAATTTATTCATACAAATTAAATATATCCTTTATCAAAAAATTTCTAATATTCTAACTATAAATCATCAATTTTCCCCTTACTTTAAACATTATCTCAAATAAATTCTAGTTTTATCTCAAAAAAATAGCAATCAAACATTCCCCTAAAGTAAAATAATTTCGTCTTCTAACTACTTCTTCACACAATTAAAACTTCAAAAAGTTTATAATCTTTCTAATCCACCTATATTTTCCAAAGTTAAACCTCTATTTTTTCTCTTACCCCTTTCAAATAAGTATTTTCACAAAAATCCTTATCCCAAACTAAAAAAATTTCATATATCATTTTATAAAATAGGCAAAAAACTCTAATACAATAAATGGAGCAATTACATGAAAACGAGCCTAGGGTGATCTTTGTAACAGGTGGTCCTGGCACAGGCAAGGGTACACAATGCCCTAAACTAGTCGAAGTATTTGGTTACAAGCATGTTTCAATCGGTGATCTCTGTCGTGCAGAAATAAAATCAGGCAGTGAAGAAGGTAAAAACATCTTATCAATAGTCCAATCAGGTGGCCTTGTTCCAAAAGAATTAACCATAGCCTTGCTTCAAAAATCTCTAGCTTCAATAAACGCCCATACAATTTTAGTTGATGGTTTTCCAAGATCAGTAGAACAAGCTATTTACTTAGAACAAATGGGTGTTAAGGTTAATTATTTATTACATTTTGATACAGATAAAGAAGATGTATTACTAGGAAGGCTAATTGAAAGAGGAAAAACTAGTGGTAGAGCTGATGATAATGAAGAGACAATTGTTAAGAGATTTAGGATTTACAAGTCAGAAAGTTTGCCTGTACTTCAGTTATATGAACCTTTTGGTATAGTTAGGAAAGTTGATTGTATGGGGACGATAAATGAAGTGTTTTTCAGGACAATATGCGCTATAAGGCCAGAAGTGTTATTTGTGGCTGGGGCGAAGTATAGTGGAAAGTCGACTTTATCTGATTTCTTAGGTAAAAGGTACAGCTTTTATGTACTAAATATGAACAGGGTTCTTAAAAAATGTGCTAATGACGATGAGTCCATCACTAGAAAGCTTGTCCAAACCCTTCAGAATTTTAAGCATGAATGTAGGATTATTGTAGATGGCTTCCCACAAAATCTACAACAAGCCAAACTTTTTACTGGGCTCATTGGCCAACCTAATAAACTTATATACCTTGAATGCACCCCTGATGCTTGTCAAGAACGCCAACTTGCTCAAGGAAAAAACCAAAGCTCATATATCCCATCTACAATATTATCCCAATTATATCTTGAATCTGTTAAAGGTTATTCAGATCTTTGTAAATATTATACAACAACTTTAGGTGAAAATTTTATAAAAATTGACTCAAAAAATCAAGATTATGCTAGGAAAATCGCTCAAAAATTCGTTGAACCTGAAGTTGTGCTTATAAGAGGGAATATTAGACCTTGTATTATGCTTTATTATAAAAAACTTGGGTTTAAAATTGTGAACTGCGTGCATTTGGTTGAATTATGGCGTAATGCTAGAGGACTTTCTTTGTCTGATAACCAAATCCATTTGCATGATGATCCTGAGGTTATCGATATATTAAAAGATGTGATTTTTTCAGGTAATGCTACAAGTAAGTTTTTATTGTACAATTTCGCTTTGAGCAATGGGACTTTGATTACAGAATTCGAAAGTAAGATTTGTAAGATTTCTAAAGTACTTCAGTTTTATAGTACTGTTGATGCACCTTTTGATAATGTTGCATCTTTGCTTTATCCAAGAGAAAATTTTTATTTGTTAAACTCAACAGGTGTTTCTTATAAGCGTATGCTACTAGATGCTGATGTACAGAAACTAGAAAAAGTTATTGGAGAAAAAGAAATCCCAAAGACTAGTTCGTTTGTTATTTTATTAGGCCCAACAATGACTGGGAAAAGTAAAGCAGCACAAGTGTTAGTAGAATGCGGGATGAGAATTATAGACTTTGCTGCTGTTATTGAAGATACTAAACAAAGGTTGTCTACAGAAGAAGAACC
>MPUH01001044.1:0-25278 GCA_001970955.1 Stentor coeruleus
CCATTAAATCTAATAGCAAAACCTATATCACTTATTATCACTTCCTCATAGTTTTCTTAAACATTTTTACATGTTATTATATATAGTATCCACTTATTGAATATTAAATTATTATAACCCCCCAAATATGCATAAACATGTCAAAAGTACTTTTATTATACAATAAATCATTCTTCTCAATATTCCTATTCTATAAAAATCATCATAAATCATAAACAGCATTTCAAACATCCAAAAAAATTATCCCAAATACATTACAAAACCTATCATTATCTTTATATTATCTTTACTTTAATGATAAAGCATATTTCTGATTAAATACATTATTCATATACCATAATAAAACCTATTCAATTATCCTAAGACATAAAAAAAATGTAATAGAATTTAAAAGTTACTAAAGGTTAATTTTCATGCACTTCTACAAGTTCTTCATAGATATATTTTCTTCTCATATATAAAGAATTATTTTCAATCTTAAGCTTGGGTGCATTTCTAGTTTTGTTTTCAAAAACCAGTAGACATAAACGATAACGTTCGTTTGTGTCAGGAGTATTTTCTTGCTGGCGTGCTCGTATTTCGATTGGCTGGAGTTTTGCACAGACACAATTTCCCATAATAAAAATTATTAACGTGGAAAAATGATTAGACATGTATATAAAAACTATGAAAATAAACTATGCGAACTTTGATAAGAAAAAATATTTTTTGCAGTTGTTTTTATCTTAAAAAAATATATATAAACGGTATAATTATTTTGTGATTGAAGATTAGGATATTAAAGAAAAAAAAAAGTTATTAAAAAAGCTGTAAATTTACTTTTGAAAATAGGATAGGACAATATTTTTGGGTTTTGATGATGATTTAGATATAAAAGTTAGGTTTTTTTTTTAGATATGTTGGATGGTTATTTTTATTTGTAGGTTTTTTAGGTGATATTGATTTTGATGTTGTATTTTAAGGCGATTTTGAAGTTGACTTGAATATTTATGATAGGTTTTGAAAGATGTAACTTTTGGGTGTGGGTTTTTAGTTATATGATAGTTGGAGGATACTAGAGTTTTATGATTGAGTAAAGATATGGATTAGTGTGTTATTGAGATGATTATGATAAGAAATTAAATAAAAATTTTGATGGTCTATGAATGTTAGTATTGCTTATAATAAAATTATTAAAGCCCATAGTTTATAATTTTTAATTTTCTGTATGAGCAAATTTTATAAAAGACACGAACAAGTACTTTAATTATATATTTTTTAGTGCAGATTAGTTTCATGTAAAACTCTGTGAAAATGGTTTGAAATTTTTTTAAGGAGAAATAAAAACCTAAAAATCTTGATACACCAACACAAATTATATCTGAATTGAGAATGATAAAAGTAATAGAATATCAAAATATGTTTTTAGGCTGAAAAAAAATGATAGAATTTTCATACCTATCAAATATATACTATTTAAGTATTTAATCTATAAATTAACACCCACAGTCTTATACAAAGAATATCTTATAAAGTTAATTTTATATCTGAATTGAGAATGATAAAAGTAATAGAATATCAAAATATGTTTTTAGGCTGAAAAAAAAAATGATAGAATTTTCATACCTATCAAATATATACACTTATCAACAGAATAATAATTATTCATATTACTTTGACATAAAAATTACAAAACTCCGAAAACTAAACCGTTTAAAACAAAAAGGACTTAATTATTCATAACATTCTTGAGTTTCTATCAATTCCTCAAGTGTACCTTTTCTTCTCATGTATAATGGATTTTGCTCTAATTTAAGACTAGGGGCATTTATAATTTTGAGTTCAAAAACAAGTAAATGTTGTCGCAATTGTTCACGTAAGTCACTTGGAGGTTCATTCTTCATCTTAGGTATATAACAGGGTCTTGATTATGGCTGCAACAAACACCCATGATAATAAAATTATATGTTTTAAGATGAAGTGCATTTAAGTTAAATACTGAATAAAACTAATTATTATAAAAAAAATTAGAATTGTTATGATTGTAATATTCTAAATTTACAATACTATTGTTTGTGGTAAGTTTTATAGGATTAAAAGGTTGATTAGAGTACAATTTATGAATTTTGTGTGTTTGGGTTTATTAACAAATGAAAATCTTGTTTAATTTTGGGATTTCTGATTTAAGCAATGTGGTAAAATTATAAGACCTTAGATATTTTAATGTAAAAAATATCAGTTTTTTTAGTTGATTGCTTTTGAGTGTTTGCAAAATATTATATACACTTTAGGGGAAATGCACACTTATAAAAACTTATATAATTAGTATAAAAACTATAAAAACCTTAGAAAATTAATGATAAAATATCTATACATCCATATAGTGAAATAAATAATAGCAATACAATCAAAGATTTAACCAACCATAAAAACCTTCATAACAACCTTTTTCTCCCAAAATCTACAACTATCATCATAAAACCTCTAAAAACCCTAAAAAAACTAATCATAACCAAAAATCCAATATCTCAAATCAACAATTCTAACCCCAAAAAAATCATCTTACCCAACTCCCAAAGTATAAAAAGCCCAAAAACTTTATAAAAACCTATACTAAATATCAGAATTACACTAAAATCAAGCATAAACCCAAAACTATAAACAAAAACTACTAAGCAAAATATCTGAAAAAAACAAAAAGTATTTAACATAAATACAAGGACCTAAAATATTCTGCACAATTTAGGACACATAAAAGAATTGACACAACAAGTTGTATCTGTTCTATCACTCATAGCTTCAACTGGATCAACAATTCCTTCGATTTCTGCATGATTTACTTCAAGCGGTAAAGCAAAACTAGGAGATGCAGTAGAAACATCATGTAAAGGCTGCTGATTTGATTTAATATTCCGTTTTAATCTGTCTTGTTGAAGTTTTATATGGATTTCTTTAGCCTAGATGCTGGTTACAGTTGGTAGAGTTAGTTTTTTTGCTGAGACAATATTCATATTATATCAATTACATATAAACAGAAGTTTTTGGGTATGAAATTGTGTGGAAGATGGGAATAAGTTTAGACAAAAGGATGAGTTTATGTTACTTTTCACTATATAGCCTTCCAGGACCTCTAATTCTTAATTTGAATAACCCTATGCAATATGTCTAAAAGCAAAATTCGGCTCATAGAAATTTACCTAACACCCACATAGCAACTAGGAGAAATCATTGGCAAAGGGGATTTTGGGAAAGTTTACAAAACTCTAAACATTGAAAATTGGCAAATTGTGGCTATAAAACAAATCTCTATCTCCAACATATCCTAAGATCAATTTTGTGAAATAGAAAAAGAAATCACGCTAATGAAACGCCTAAGCTATCAAAAATTACCAAAAATATCGACGTAATAGCAACTGACAAATACCTAAACATAATCCTTGAATATATTGAAAATGGATAATTATCTGGTATAGCAAAAGTTTAGTGTTTTTCAAGAGCATCTAGTTTCTTTATTTATAATTCAAGTTTTACAAGGATTAAAATATCTTTATTCTCAAGGTTTGTCCATAGAGATATAAAAGGTACGAATCTTCTGACAATAAAAGATAGGACAATAAAACTAGCTGATTTTGGTGTTGCAGCCTATGTCAGTTTTGTATATAATAGTTCAAGATAAATACTCTCTAATACTTCCTTAGTATCAAATGAGCTTAAAGACTTTCTTATCTTATTTTCCAAAAGGATACTTTTTTAGGAAAAATGCTTAGGATCTGCTTGACCATACTTGGTTAACTAAAGCTCATAATAGGTTATTGGAAGCAAATGAAAAAATTAGTTTTGAGGATTTGAGTTAAGAAAACTTGTCATATAAACAAAAAAAACTCGTTTATGAAGAAGATCAAGTTAGGAACTCAGTCTAACTCAATCCTAAGTTTTCTCGGAGGAATTTATGTAATCTTCTGTCTAAGTGTTTAAGAAACTCATTATATTTCTGTAAACCATAGTANCAGTCTAACTCAATCCTAAGTTTTCTCGGAGGAATTTATGTAATCTTCTGTCTAAGTGTTTAAGAAACTCATTATATTTCTGTAAACCATAGTATTGATAAATCTTTGCATACTAATGAAAGTATAGATGATAATACTTCAAATATTGAAGACCATGGCAAATTGATAACTTGTCGAAACTTAAGATTTTACCCAAGCCCTAAAGATTTATATAGGCTTCTTAAGATATTTCATAACTCGAGAGATGAGGATTTGGTTATATTGGAAGAAATTGCGACTTTGCTTTTGATACTTTATAGTGGAAAATAAAAATGTAAAAGTTTGATAAATGTTATAATGAGGTAGATTTTTATAATTAGGGTTTTTATGTTGATGATAATTTTTTATAACAAATTTTCGATTTTTTTATTATGCTGATGTTTTTAAGATTGTAATTGGAATATGGTGGATTTTTCATTTAAATTCATAATTTAAACTTTTTTAGTATTCTAAGCTTAAAAACTCTTACAAACACATACAAGAGGGTAAAATCCGGCGATTGTTATTGAAAAGCATAACATCCACAACCTGCTAATTTTCAAAATAAATTACATTAACTTATCTAATACAGTTATAGTTTGCATATAACCCAATAATGATTTAAACTAAGTTTTTTTTCTCTTAAACTTTTCTCCATGCACATTCTTTTACACAAACATAAAACACCTTCTTATAATATTCCAATACAAAACCTTACACCAATCATATTTTACCTAATAACCAATATTACTATATAATAAAAAATGGGAGCTTGTGCACCTAAACGAGAAGAAGCTCCTTTACCAAGTGCAACACAAATCCAAATGTTGTCTCCACAAGAAAAAATCATAATGCAAAACGAAAGCAACTATATTTTCTCGAGACTTAATTTCAAAGAGTTGTCAAAAAGTATCAAAAGTGAAAGTATCGATGGTAGCTTAAGTTCATCACAACTAAAAAGGGCTTTTCTTGACCTTGAAATCAGTTTAGATGAACTAACATCCCCTGAGTCCGCAACTTTTAAACTTCTAAGCAAAGTGAAAAATGAAAAAAAACTTTTTGAAGTCCGTAAACTCATGTTAATAGCAATATTTTTAGGTAAAGGAAAAGCGAGTGATAAAATTGAATGGCTTTTTAGACAATATGATATTGACGCATCTGAAGTTTTGGAATATAATGAGTTTGTCACAATGACTCATGAAATTTTTGATGTTGTTTCTAGGATATTACCTGCAATATCTATAGGTGAAGGTGTTGGATCATTGACAAAAGAAGAATATGATGAATATTCAGCTAGGATTATTACTGGCAAAGATAAGGCTCAAATGGAACTTACTGAAAATTTTAGGGTATTAGAAAGTGTTAGGCATGATGATTTTGTTAAGATTATGGCTGATGATCCTAAGTTCAAATTCTTGTTGAGTAGTACTCTTGTTAGAGAATATTTAAGAAAATATGCTGATTAGTATTTAAAAATTTATGATTTGTATGAATAAGATTAGGTTAGAATTTTATATAGTATTTACCTTTTCAAAAACTATGAATATCAAGAAATAATCTAAAAGTAAATTCCCAAAATAATCTCTAAAAAATAATAAACATGGAATCCGACGAATCATCTTTATCACGAGGAGCTGAAACTGAAAGAAATAGTTCAGGCAACCTACTTTCACAACTAAAAGAAAAACTTAAAACTCAGGCCCAACAGCTTCGCCGCCTAGAGTCTTACAAACTTTTATGTGAGGAGCGGATTTTAGATCTATTCCCTAAACATCCACTTCCAGTCATCCGCGATCATATAGGATTGTATAACAATTCTTCAAATGATATAATGAGCTTAAGGCAAAAGATAGCAAAGCTTGAAAAACAAGTTCGTTTGATACCGGAAAAAGATATCTGGAAAGATGAAGACAATTTACAAGAAGAGTTAAAAGACCTTACAGAAAAGTTGGAAAGCTGTGAAAAGGAAAAACATGAATTAGAAGAAAGCTTGAGGAATGAGATGAGGATTTGTGAAGAACAAAAGATTTATATTGAAATAATTAAACAAGCTATAGAGGCAAATATGGAAAACTTAGGTCTTCAAGGTATGCCTTTAGATGAGTATGTGAATATGGTTCACATCAAACTCGTTCATGACGGTACTAGGAAATCATTAAATAAAGCAAAAAACCAGCTACAAGAAAATGAATATGAAATTGTCGCACTTAGAGAAGCTATTCACTTAAAAGACTCTCAATATGCAGAACAGAAAAACAAGCTTATTTCCTTATTGAGATTACAAAAAGAGCAAACTGAAAATGTGAGAATATTTAAAGAAGAAATACAAAAGCTTGAAGAAGAAAAATCAAGACTATTAGATTATATTCAAAAGAAAAAATATAGGGATAAAGATTCATCTGGTGAACTTAGGAATTCAAAAAAAATCTATGAAGAACTTGACAAAAAATGCAAAGAGTCAATGCGGGAACATAAAAAAGCAAGTGAAGACTATAAACATTTACATGAGGAATACAGAAAACTTGCTGAAGAAAACAGAAAACTCCAAGAAGAACACAAACGAATATTAGACGATAATAAAAAAAATATAGAAGAAATAAAAAAATCTACTCAAGATTCAAGAATAACTTCAGAAGAAAATCAAAAACTCATTGAAGAAAACGCAAAATTAAAAGGAGAAATCTGCAAACTTTTTGAGAGCCTTGAAAAAACTAGATGTAGCCTTAAAGAGTCTGAGGATTATTTTAGTAACTATAAAAGTCAAGTTGAAGAAAATGATAAAAATTTCAAAGATAAAGACTATGACACATGCATAACTGAGCTTGAAAAATGGAAAACAAGTAGTGATGAGTTGAAAGGAAAGCTCAAAAGGACTGAAGAAAAAGTTGATAAACTGCAAGCTGAATTGAAAAACTGTGAAATTAGCATAAAATGTTTAGAAGAGACCCTGAGTGAATCAAAAGATAGGTATAATGAATTAACAGATGAATATACTGATTTATCAAGTAAATACGATGATTTGTTAAAGAAAAAAACAAGAGAACAAGGGATATCTCAAGACAACGAAGATAAAGAAAGAGCTTTATCAGCTAAAATTATAGAACTCAAAGAAGAAAACAATAGATTTTCTTTAGAACTTAACGACTTACAATCAGAAAATACTATCGCCCAGCAAATAATAGAAAAGTCATCAAGATCCTCAGTGTTCCAAGACAACATCCACAAAGAGCTCCAAAAAACACTAAATCTCTTATACCCAAAATCTTCACCTTTTCTCTTCCAACAAAACACCCAAGAAAACTCTTTATATCTTATCCAAACCTTATACAAAGAAATCGAACAATTACTAAAAAACAATAAAATTTTCCAAATTTCCCTCAAAGACTTAGAAGAAAGACATATAAACTTACTTGCATTAAATGAAAAAACTACACATGATCTAACATCAACAAAGTCTAAAGAAATCCTCCAACGTAGTCAAATTGAGAATTTAAACTTAGAAATAAATTATCTAAAAGAAAGCTTAAAATCACAAGTTTCAAGACTACAACAAGAAATTTTTACATTGAGAGGGACGATAAAATCTATTAATGATGGTCATGATAAAACTTCTGATAATAGTAAAAGATTATCACTTGAACTTAGTCAAACAAAATATAAATTATGTGCTAGTGAGATGATGGCTCAATCTTTAGAAGAAAAATATGATTTATTACAGAATACGAAAACTCGGCTTGCGTCGACTATAAAAAAAGTTCAGCATTTGGTAGGGAATAGTCGATTACAAGAAATTATACATGAAATTTTGAGGATACATAGTGAAATTGAGTTTTCACAAATAGAAAAACTTAGGCTAACAATGCAAATGAGGAAGTCTGAAGATAGTAGTGAAGGGGAGAATGTTGAGGCTATGAGGAAACAGGTTAGTTATTGTGAAGGAAATATATCGGCGTATATCACAAGGCTTAATATGCTGGAGACACAGCTGACAAATGAGTCAGCTTAATTGTTATAATCTACCATTTAAAGCAATTATTTTATTTATTTTTAGTTGTGATACAAGAATTTTTTTTTATAAAACAGGAAGTTAATTATCCGAAACCAATTTATATCTAAGATTATTTTTTATAGATTTAATTTTTAACTTAAACAGAAGTTTTAATTTCAAACTTATGAAAATTTACTTTCACTAATTAATTCTATTTATTCATTATTGCAATCTTTAAAAATTTTTTTATCAACCTAATAACATGAAGCGCTTGTCATATTTTTCCTTATTTATAGAATCTTGGACTTTTGGGGTTTGGTTTATATTTACTAGGAAAAGTTTTAAAGAATTATGAAGTGTAGCTTGAGAGGATTTAAGAAATGAGAGTGGTTTTATATGAAAAAAAAAATTTTATACAAATAACATATACATTTATAATATTTATACTAGTTTTCCTAATTAGCCTTTAAGTTTAACTTTAAAAATCGCATAAAATAAAACAAGACAAATCTGATGAATTTCAAAGTGTATGTCTATCTTTAAAATTTGATTAAACAACATTTTTAAAAAGATTTAAATAAATATAAGTTTCAAGACTTGCCAGTTTTTAACTGTTAGACCAATAAGTATTGCTCTTAAAAAAATCTTAAAATAAAATTTCCTACTTTAGTTAATCTTAAAAGTATATTTTCAAACCAAAACTATTTCCAATACTTTTATCAAAAATCAACAAACATAAATCAATCACAACAAAACCAAAAAAAAAAATCAAATTCTATCACATCATCCTTAAAAGCTACAATAAAAACCCATCATCCAACTAATTATCTTAGCAAAATCCTCTCTTTCTGATTACCTGATAAATATTAGAAATTATTTACTCATTTTCCTGGCAATTGTCCCAAAATTCCCCTACGTCTTCCTTGACTATCTTTAGCAACACCAAGTTTTGCAGCTTCACGTAACTTCGCTAAACTTTCTTCATCAATCTGCATTGAATCATCATCACTATTAGACTCATCTACTGTTGCATCAGCACTGCTACCTTCCATTATATATTATATAACATCACATCAAAAAAGTAGCTAACACCAACAAAAAATCCTTTCAAACTCTTAATCTAATCCCAAAAATAAAAATTCCATCATATCTAAAAACCAAAAAAAGCATTTTTCCTAAATAAAATTTTCCCCATCTAAATTTTCACACTAAAAAAGTAACTAAATCATCCTTTTCCTNGTAACTAAATCATCCTTTTCCTATAAAAAAAATCAAGCTAAAAATCATCCTTAAACCACTTGTATAATTTTCTACACATAAAAAACTTGATTTCTTTAAAAATTTATTAAACTCCTCATCTGCTAATTATTTGTAAAAACTTCACATATATAATCCATATTTATGAGCGAAATTTTGACCTCAGGATTAACCTTGATGCGAAGAATGCCCCCAGGTCTTGGAGATAAAAGTATAGCAGGATTAAGTAAACTTATTGACGATGAACAAACTGTAGACCAAATCTGCCAAAGAGTAGACAAGCCTTTCCAAATCGGCCACTGCTCTCAAACAGGTCAAGAATTTATCCTTTGCGAATATAACCGTGATGGAGATAGTTATAGATCTCCATGGAGTAATCAATACCAACCCCCAATTTCTGATGCTCCCCACCTTTCTGATGCTTTAAGGAAATTAGAAGTAAAAGTAAATGAAGAGTTTAATCAATACAGAAGACTTTATTATGATGGGGGTTTTTCAAGTGTTTATTTTTGGGATGTTGGATCAAACTCATTTGCTTGTGTATTTCTTATTAAACGTGATTGTGACCCTAGAGAAGGTGTTGCTAAAGCATGTTGGGAAAGTACTAATTTGATACAAGCAGAAATTACCCCTCAGTCTAAATCTGTTAAATATAATATTACATCGACAGTGTTTTTGCAGATTTCGGTTGAAGATACTAATGCTGGGGTTATGGATTTAAGTGGTGGGCTGACTAGGCAATATCAGGAACACAAGCCCTGTGCTGATCCATTTGGAGAAAATCATGTTTACAATATGATTGCCTTGGTAGAAAATATGGAAGGTAAACTCAGGAGCTCACTTGATATGATTTATGTTGGAAAAACAAGGGAGATACTTGACAGGACAAGGCATGTTGAAATCAAAAAAGAACGAGTTAGGCTACCTTAATAGAAATAGATATAAGTTCGATAGTATATTATTTTAAGGCTTTATGAATACTTGAATGACAACTCCATTAGGCACATTGCAATGCCCTAGTAGGCTATCATCCTTAAGTTCTCTTCCATTGAAGAACAACCTCACATCTTTTTGCAGTTTCGCATGTACTAAAAATTTCCCTTTAATATTCTTCACTGTTTCATTAGTTTTTGTATTAACTTTATAATCTGTTAAACCTGCAGCCCTAAGTATAAGTTCAATATTTTCTGCTTTTACTTGTACTGGAGCCCTTGCTATGATTTTAGTCTCTCCATACTTTACCGCTAGGTTTATAACAAATGGGGGTAAATCGTATCTATAGCCTCGTTCATCGTAAGTCTGTTGTAAAAGTCCATTATTCAATGTCAAATTATAAGCTTTAACAAGATCTTCAGCCTTTTCAGGTTCAGGCTCAGCACAAGCTTGTTGTAAAACCTGCCAAACCATAGGGTTTCCTTCAACTCTTGTATCCCAAAACTCTTTAATTTTTATATCAATTTCCTCTTTTGTCATAGTTGTTTGCCAGGCTGGGGTCTTTTTGCATCCTTTACCTGAGACTAACCTTTCTATTTAGCTGATACCGTGTATATAGAATGTGAGGTTACCTTGCCTATGAAGCCGAATCCGGTCAGAAGCATCGTTTTCAGTAGAATTTTGACATGCGCAGCCAGAACCCATATTAAATATTATCTAATTTTAATATTAACAACAGATTTTCTTTTTGTCACTTGGATGGTTTTTTTGGCTTAGTTATTTTGCTTAGCCTTTGCTTATATCATCAGCTATTTGGTTGGTTTTTATAATTTTTTCTATTATAACAAATGATTTAACGTTTTATTTGGATTGATCACTATTTAGAGGAACAGGGAAAACATAATATAAATTTTAAGCTGGAAAACTATGGATTGATTTTTGGTATTTAGAATTCTTGAGTAGATTAGAATTGTTAGTATAGATGTATATTAGGATTTTAGAGCTTTTTTTAAATATAATTAATCTAAACTTTTTTCTCTTATGACATCGGTTATGACTAAAGCACTATTCATATCTCTATATTAAAGTTTAAAATACCTTTAATTCTATCTTTTCCTATCAAATCACATAATTCTATCCTCAAACTTTCTATTTATCTCCAATTATTCATATCTAAATCACAGCTTACAATAAATTTTACATCTCTAAAAAAATATTTTATACAATCTAAACAGCATCAAAACTATTCATAAAACCAAAAACTCTCTTATAACTAAATCTAATGAATTATAAAATAACTAATATAAAGTGCCTTTTCCTGTAAATAATAATATATTACTCCTCATAAGCGATTTTACCCTTTAAATAAACTCTTTTGATTTTCCCCAAAAGTCCTTGTCCAACATAAGGTGAAGTCGCATAATAACTATAATCTACTGAAATTTTCGACTTTTCTCTCGGGTTCCAAACAACAAGATCAGCATATTTTCCTTTACAAATCAATCCTCTACAATCACTAACCCCTAATATTTGTGCTGGGTGTAAACTCATCCATTTAGCAAGTCTAACAATATAATGTTCTAATTGATCATTGCTTGAAACTGGTTTATTTAATATAAACCAAACAGACTGTAAAGTACATCCAAGACTAGAAATCCCATTAAGCGCAGTTTGGAAATTTAATGTAAGTTTATGATGTGGAGATATATACGCATGACATGAACTTATATTATCAATTCCTTTCATTTTCAATAAATCCCATAATAAATTGCTATTAGCTGAATTTCTAACTGGAGGGTTGTTTTTAAATTTTGTATCACCAGGACTGATACAAGCACTAGTAAAACAAAGATTTATTCCTGAGATTTCACAAGTGATTTTCTTATATTTTTTCTTACCTTTACGAATAAGATTTATTGCTGAAGCTGATGATAAGCCTGTAAAATGCATTTGACCAGACTCGTTTAGACAGTCAAGAACTTTTTTAACTCCTGTAGTTTCCCAGTCTACAGGATAATTTGCTAGATGATGAGCATAATCGCATACAACATCAACTTTAGGTTCTGATTTTATGACTAAAGGTTTTAAGGCAAAAGTTTGAGGGCGATTTGATATTCTAGAAATAAAAGATGAGGAAACAGGGAATGGTGATGGGGACATTGGGTCTATAGGTGATGCTGGTAAAGGGGGAAGGTCAATTTTTATTTCAAAGTTAGAAAAAGATTGGGTTTTCTTAGGGGGCTCATAATTCGTTGACCCTGAATTTGCATATGTTAAAGCTTCAGCTTTAATTAAATCTTCATGATTATGTTGAGAATTTCTTATCCTCAAATCAAGATCATCATATATATTCACACTTCCTGAGTTTTTATTAAGAGACTTACTTTCTTCATAGCTTTTTTGTTCTGTTAGGACAAGTTTAGAAATATCAGGTAAATCATATTGTGAGTTTCTATATTGAAAAGTTTTTAAATTCTCATTTGTACTTATAGAATTTTCTAATTCAGAAATATTTGGTAATGTAGAGTTTTTTAATAAAGGGGATTCTTCTTCTGAACTTTCTTGAGAATCAGCAGGACTTTTTGTAGGATCTTGTGGGAAAGCTGAAGCGAAACTAGAAAATGACCCTTTATTAGCTTTTTCTCTATTTTCAACTTCTTCAAGACGTAAAGGGGAAGCCATATACAACATACGAGGATCAGGTAATGTGGGATCAATAATTAAAGGTAAGTTTTTTTTCTGTGCTTTAGATAAAGTGTACTCAAGATGTGATATTGATTTTATTTGTGGTGCTGGAGGAAATAAGTACATTTTAAGTCCACAGGTCTTAGGTGGGAGTGATTCAAAATTGGTCCCTTCGTGGACTACTTCTAATGGAAATATATCACAATAAAGATGCTCATTTTCAGAATTTAATTGTTTATAGTAACCTTGCTCTACTGCGATTAATGTTATACCTCCTGATATTGCTTGTTTTGTTAGGTCGGATAGAGTTTCCCATTCTGTACGTGATGAAGTATCTATAAGCCCTGGTGATATGTAATAATTTTCATAGTTTATTGGATTCCAATCTTTGTATGTTTTGTATAGATCGGAAATTGCAGCTTCTTCTTTGACTGTAATGACTTCATAAATAATTTCATCTAAGATTAAGATTATCCCTGGTTGAGGATATCTGTTGTTTTTTGAGATATTATGACCGGTAATTACTATGTGCTTGCTAACTAGACCTTGTCGTGACATGATAATTTTATTATAAAATATCTTTGAAGGGTAAAAGATAAATGAGTTGGATGAAGTAGGTTTAAGAAGATTTTATTGAAAATTTGGCGGTAAAGGGAAAAATTCAAGAATTTAATTGAAGATTCCAAAAGATGATAGGAAAAATTTAGATGAAGTTTATTTTTTGTTGTGTGTGTGCATGTAGATATTGGATGGTTTAAAGATAAAGATTGGGTTGGGAGGTTGGAATGGATTAGAATGGGAATAATTAAGGAATGTAATTAAGGAATGTGATGATTTATTTATTTTATATGATTTGGTATACATTTTAATATAAAAGTCTAGAGTATTAACTTGTTACTGAAGTAGTGCAATAAATGATTTAAATAGAATTCCTCAATTCATACACAAAGTTTCCCATATCAAAACCGACAAGTAAATTTACCAATAAATCTCCAACACAAATCAAATCTATTTAAAATCTTCCATCTTCCCAATCTTAATCCCAAAATATCCTCACAAACCTAGCCTAAATCCTCCCAATCCAAAATCTTTCTAATCTTATTTAAATAATGTCAAAAACAAGAGGGAAAAGTACCGAAAAACTAACCCCAAAACTAAACTTCTCTGGCGAAATCCAAGATAAAACCTCATCATCCAGCAAGCTAAAATCAAAACTAACCAAAGGTGCATCTACATCTAAAAACGACCAAGGTCATATAAGAAAATGGTTAAAACCCAAAGTTTACTTAGCAAAGCATTTCGAAGAAAAAGTAAAACAACTTGAATTAACTCGATTAGCACTTGACTCTATAATCCAAAATCCTCATAATGAATATTTCAAAACCCAATCAAAATCTAAGCCTCAAAAAAAAACTACAGCAAACCAAATACAAAATTCTTATCATAACAAAAACAACATATCCCTTCGAAAAAACAGAAATGAATCATTTGACTGTTTAAACACAACAACTTTTGAAGAAACTGATGCTATAAAAACATCAGATACTACAAAAAAATATAGTTCAAAACTTTTAAATAGTCTTGATTCAAACTGTAAACTTAGACCTTTTTTAGAAATTCCGATAAACAACATAAAAAACTCAAACACAAACCCTTCAATTTTTAAATTAGAAAAAACTCCTGGGTTTAAAACCCAGAAATCTTTATCAGTAAAGAAAAAAAAACTTTTTGGGAAAAAGAAAAAAACATATACCGAATTAAAGAAAAGTGATAATGAAAGCTTTGTTGAACAGTTAAAAAACTTTTTAGAAAATCTGACTGCGAAAAATACTGAAAAATCATCTGAGATTAGAGATTTGTCTGAGCTGCTGAGAAGTTGTGAAAGAAGTGATGATAATGAAGATTTGTTTAATAGAAAGTTAGTAGAAATGACTAGTGAAAATGAACGTAAAGTGAAATCTCTTGAAGAACATTTTTTAGAGCTTAAAAAAGATAATGATAAACTTAAGTCGGTTTTGATGTTGAAGAAATCTTGTGATGATGTAAAGAGTATTAAGCATTTACAGGTATATAAAAATCCTCTTGATTATAATAAAACTTATTATTCTCTGACTAAAGCTTTTTATTCATTACAAGAAGAGAATCTGAGTTTAGCAAAACAATTGAAAGAGGCACTTTGTAGCAAATGCAAAACTTTTATCAATACCAATAATGCACTTTCAGATAAAATTGTAAGACTTCGCACATACTTGAATACTGAATAACTATGTTTAAACGAAAGCATTTCATTTGTATATTTAGCTAGTTGATAGTTTTTATCAGATTTGATGAATTTTTCAAATATGTTAATTTTTAAATAATTATATAAGAATAATTTATATATCTCTGCATAACTCCCTTGATTGTATTAGTTTTTTCAATTTACAAAAGCTCTAAATCCTTGCTAAGAGAATAATAAAATATAATATATGATTTATTCGTTTATACATAAAATAATACCAAAACCTTAATATTATAAATCTATCTATTATTTTACCTGAAAATTAAAGTTACTCTTTATTAAAATCTAATAGAAAATTTTATCATAATATATCATATTAACTCGAATATACTTTTAAGTCAATGAGCTTTTAATAGATTTTTTAAATATGTCAATACATTTTCTGTGATAAAGATTTTACTTGATTAATTAAGTAAATACAAAATTATTTTTCATACATAAAAGACCTAAAAATTTAGTATCCTAATCAAGAAACTATGCAAGTGCATGCTCCTTTAATAACTTCTATGCGTTTTGATTCAAAAATTTTCAGCTGTAAAGCGAATGCTGAATTAGGACAGGCTATTGGGTGGACTTTGCTTAAATGACGTAAAGCTTTTTCATAAGTCATACAGCAATTTCCAATGAGGTATGCAATAATTATAGCAGGACTTCGTGAAATTCCCTTACTACAATGAACAAGAACGTTTTCTCCTGAGTTCAATGCAGTGCTTATAAAGTTTAAAGCTTCTTCTAAATACGGGCTAATGTCAAAATATTTCATATCTAATATCTCAAGCTTGCAGTAAATGAAATCATTAGGAAACTTTGGCTTAAGTTCTTTAGCGCATATAAGTATATGAGATATACCTTGGTCCAATAATAAATGTCTATTAGAAGCACAGGCTGAATCCCCTATAAACAAACCAGGGATAACTTTGTGGAAATTATGAGAACTCATTAGTTTCGTTTATAATTATTAAGAGCTATTCATAGTTTCTTATAAATTCTTCTTATGCTTAATTGCTTAGTTTAATAATGGACAATTATTTTATAGTCATCAGTTTATTATTATTTTTTTCTATGAAGAACTAGTTGAATAGATTAAATTTTTGAGTGGATAAATATATAGTATAGCTATTGTATGGTCATGTTTATTAATGAATATTTGCTTTATTGCTTTGTAATTTTGGGATGGGATTTTTAGCATCTGAAAACAATTTCTACTATTGATGATCATGACTAGAATGTTAATGATCAAAACTACTAATACTAAATTTGATGTTGCTAAATGGACACCATGCAAATCACCACTAAAAAATTAGCTTATTGATTTCTAAATCTCTTAAAAAAAATTCTGAGTTCAGACTTAAGCCATCATTTTGGCTGATTTCACCCCTGTTGCAATTGGTAAAACTAAACCAAAAATAGATTATGCCCAAATCTCAAATGATATACAAAATAAATTCTAATTCTCAGAAAAATTGACGATTTGTCATAAAGAAAAAGTTTTTAACCTCAAGAAAATGTTCTATACCTCTTCTTATTTTAAATCACACCCTAAAGTTACTCAAATAGCACCCAATTAACACCCTAACACCCAGATAGCACATAAGCTTCACCAATTTAGATCAAGTATTATCGATTAAAATTAAGACCTTACATATTTAATTTGCCCCGATTTAAACTTTTTTTTTTTAAGTAAATCCATAATTTCTCATATTATAAAAACAATAATTTTCTAATCCACCGATATTTTCATAATTTCCTTTCAATACTAAAACAACCTAAGCCATATTCCAAATAAAAAATTCACTCATAAATACTCTCTATATTTAAAACATTCTATAACAACAATAATATGGCCATTAGGAAATCTGTGAACTTTAAAGACGACATTGACGTATCTTTATTTTTTGTAAACCAGCCACCAAACCTCAAACTCGAGATATTCACTCAAGAAATCAACAATTTTCACGAAGAACTTGTTTCAAATAAACTTCCTGCTATATGTGAGATGTACACTATAGATGACAGTAATTCTGACGAAGAAAAAGAAGAGCAAAAGCCAGACCCTTTGAAATTTGTAGACATGGAAGAGGTTTGTAATGTTGAATCACATTTTTTAATATACATCGAAAGCCCTGGTGAGGAAATCACCGAAGTCATCAAGGCCTTAAGGATATTTTTTAAAGATGACAATCTACAAACCCTTACAGTCGTAAGACCAACAAAGAAAAAAAAGCATGGAGAGGATTTTAGAATAGGATACGAAGGTGTTGTAATCGGTGTCACATTTTCTGAGACTGAAAATTCTTCAAGATACATTGTTGATGATAGTCAATTACGAATCCCAAACATTTCAAGTGCGAAAATAATTCCAGGAAGTCGTGGTGAGCATATATGGAAAAAATATCAGATCGGGAAAATGTTCTTACAAGGGTTCTTTTTTATTGGTTTAGATATGGTGGACATAGCCCCCGAAAGACTATGTTATTTATGTTCATTTCCTAAATTTTATACTCATGAGTTTATTAAAAAAGAAATCCAGTCTCACGTTGAATGTAATGTTGTGCATATAATTTCTAATCCTTTTGAACAAAGATCAATAGTCAGACTTGAGTTTAGTAAAGAAGATATTGTTAGAATTCTTATGAGAAGGTGTATGAGTTTTGAAGGAAAACCTGTACTTATCCTTCCTTGTAAAGACAGGACACCTGTTGAACAGATTTATATGAAACATCAAGTAATCGTTTCTGGGTATACAAATGCGATTAACCCTAAAGAGTTTATTAGGATACTCACTAATAGTTTTGGTCCTTTAGCAGAACTTAATATCAATTTTGAAGGATTTGATTGCTTAGTTGTGTTTCAGCAAGCTTCGGCTGCAGAAATCTGTGTGCGGAAAAAGGATATTTTTGTTAAAAACCTTAAGATCAAATTCTTACCAGCTGTCAAACCTTATAGATTAACTGGACTTAAGCTCCATAAAGGATTTTTTAATACTGCAACTCCGGAAAGACCTTTACCGATATTTCCGGCTTATTATTCATTTGAAGTTCCTTCTGAAAAAAAGCCATTAAACAACTAAATGGGCTTTATAACCCGATTTAACATTTTTTTAAATAATAACTTTGTTTGTTTATTATTTATGCTAGTTTTTAGTTTTAAAATATGATAAGCAAAAGGCATATTTATAAATTTATGGAATTTGAATGTTTTATGATAAAAAAATTAGCTTATTTTCTGTTAAATTTGAATCTAGTATGAGTTCCTATCTTTAAAAAAAAAAATTATAATTTGTTTGAGTTTATTTTTTCTTGATAAGGTAATAATTTACTCTAATGCAATTTGGATTATTTATAACTTTTGCTAAATGTGAAGAATATACATGAAAGTAAATATGAGGATTTTGATATAACAGTGATAAATAATTGAGTCTATAGGATGATTTTCTTGTTGGAAAGTTTTGAATTTTAATCAATCCCAGGCATCTCAAATTTTAATGAGATAAAATAAGAAAATAACTGTTGTAAATACTTTTTCATGCTAAAACTATGACAAATATTACATAAAAGGTGTAGATTTAATAATCAACAAATTACTAACAATTATATAATTATAAAAGCAAAACTTGATTATAAAATATACATACGCATTTACAAAAATGATTTATTTCAATTACTATAAGTAATATAAGACCTCATAGAGCCCTTAAAAAAGAAAATCTAGATTTTTATATCCTTCTTACAAAAATGATAATCAAATTTTAAAAAGAATAATTATTCATCAAATTTTGAAAAAAGATACACAATCTATCTTACATCATGCCTTAATACATATAATCCTTTTACAAATTTTAATAAATCCATATAAATACTTTTCATTAGTAAAAAACATAAATAGTATTAACATCCTCAGAACTCTTATTAAATAAAAACTACCATTATAATCAGACTACCAGAAATGCAACTAATTTTAAATAAAATCATGGAAGAAAGAAGCCAAATAAAGCGAAAAACCTGCAGTCCGAAAATAATCTCAAGCATATCTCTTGAGTATCTTCAATCTACATCTTCTCCTTACTTAAACAAGCAATCAAAACTTGCTTATAAATCCTTTGGTGAAGCTTTAAAGATAAGAAAGAAATCTAAAAATCAAACTCAACAACCTAAAAGCATCACTGATCTTTCAATATCTTTTTTACCAAATTGCCCTCTTCCCAAGATCGAAGAAAAAGGAAATATTAAAAGTAAACCTATGCATTTTAAAGATAAACTGAGGAGACAGCTTCAAAAAGCAGAGTCTGAAAGTATTAGTAATGAGCAATATTATAATCTTTATAATGATCTATTTGAAGAACTTGCAGAATTTTTGGCACCTTTTACTGATATTTTAAGGCAGCTTAAGGATGGGATAGTATTTTATAATAAACCTGAAGGTTATAAAAATTGTGAGGATAGAAAAACTGAACTTGAAGTGATAAAGCTTGAAAAATCTATTGAGAATTTGAATAGAGATAAAGAGATTTTAGTTAAAAAATTGAATAAGCTACTAGATGAGCTTGATAAGTATAAGAAAGAAAATTATGAATTAGTTAAGAGAACTACTCCACAGATGGATAAGTTTTTGGATTATGATAGAGTTATTGAAAATCTTTTAAGACAGTCTAATACCATTCAGAATCAAAATATAAAAATCAAAGAGCTGACTCAAGGAAACACCAAGCTATCAAAAGTTATAGAGAAATTACGTAATAGTAATATCAACATCGATATACTATTTGAACAAGTTAATAAAGAAGTGATTACTGACTGTTTAATGACCGTAAAATGATTTGAATTAATACTCTTATATAGCATAAGTTGAATTATTTATAAACAAATGTATTTTTATTAATTTAGCTTAATAGTTTTATAATAAAAAACTGTTACAAGATTAAAGTTTAATAGTTTTGTATAGCTTAATAGTTTTATAATAAAAAACTGTTACAAGATTAAAGTTTAATAGTTTTGTATAGCATCAATAATCTATGTATAAAACTAGTTTTATCATTATAAAAATAATTTTTAGTATTTTTCTTTCTTATTACTGATATAATATTTGTAATAAGATATTAAACTATTACAAAATTACTAGACTAATGAGTTTAAATTCAATTTCATATCATATAATAAAACTTTCACACAACATAATACATTATATCCAACATCAAAAAAATTAAAATTATTAGCAATATTTTAAATAATTAACAATAATGTGGATTTTTTTTGCACAACGCTATATTTCTTTCTAACCTTAATTTTTTGTTTTTTTTCGTAAGAAGATTAATCTTACATAAAAGTTTTTGTATATAATTTCCTACAGGTTCACTAACAATATACTCATTTTCATGTAATATTTCTTGATTAGATACATTAAGTACATCCGATCCCCTCTCACTTGATCCTTTAAGGTTATCAAAAGAGTAATTCATCTTAAATATCCTTTTTTCATGTTCAGTGTTTTTTTCATCAGGGATCTGTTTAAATTTTGCATATTTAAACAACATAGTTTTATTTTTGCAATTCTTATCTTTTATCCCCCTAACTTTAATCATCTCTTTATTAAAATCCTTATTTTTCTGTTTAATATCCAATATTTGCTGTGCATAATTCGCACTTTTTTTCCTCAGACCTTCTAATTCCCCTTGAAGTTTCTTAACTTGTGCCTGTAATTCAAAATTCAAACCTGCAAGTTTTTTCCTTTCTTCCTCACGCATTTTTATAATATCCACAACATACTCATATTTGTCATTAGAAAAACTAAACTCTGGGTCGCTATTTTCTTCAATTTGCAAAAATGATATCAGTTCTTCAAATAATATTTCAAGTCCAAAATCTGTTTTAAGTTTCTCTGTTTTGTTTTTCATAGATTTTTCATTATAATCAATTTCATTTAATACTAATTTTTCTTTAAGTGTCCCAGTGGATTTCCTTTCTTTAGTAAAATCGTTTAAAATTATGTTTTCTTCGCTGAGTTGGGTTGAGTTTTCATCAAATGCTGGGACAAGTTTTATTCCTCCATCAAATGCGTTGAGCCTTGAAAAACGTTTGCTGTATCCCCATTCAGGACTTGTGACAAACTCAAATGTGTTTTGGTCTTTGGTTTTTTTGTGGATTTTTAAGGTTTTTTTGGGGTTAGATTNCCTTGAAAAACGTTTGCTGTATCCCCATTCAGGACTTGTGACGAACTCAAATGTGTTTTGGTCTTTGGTTTTTTTGTGGATTTTTAAGGTTTTTTTGGGGTTAGATTTTTGTATGCCGTCTGAAGTTTTTCTAGTATAAATACCTAGTGAGAGTTGTTCGAAACCTTTAGGGAACTCTTCTGGAGAGTTGAATACAAATGTTGAAGTTAGTTTTCTAAGTAAAAATTACTCTACGACAGTGTTACCTTCTATACTTATGAGCTCAAGGTTGTAGCATCTGTTTATTATGACGATATCATCTTTTTTAGATAGTTTATTGTAACTTGCATCGAGCTCAAGTAAGGATTTCAAACTTTCAGCGCCGGTGAGAGAACATAAAGAATTTTTGCTTACATTGAGAAATTTTAGACTTCGGAGTCCTGCAAGACCTTTAAGGTCAGTTAGTGAATTGCCAGAAAGATCTAAATTCTGTAGTTTTTGAAGATTTATCAAAGCGGTATTCGTTGAAGATATCAAATTCCCAGATAAATTCAAAATTTCCAAACAGGTAGGTAATGGCCAAATATTAACAATCTCGTTATTCGATAAATTGATTTTCTTCAGATACTTCAAATTGAAAATTTCATTAACAGGGTTTTTCAAAAAGTTCCCAGATAAGTCGATTTCTGTCTAAATATCTTATACGAGGTTTTTGAATTTTTGAATTCCGCTGGCTTCTTGGAGATTTTGATTACAAAGACTTAAACTGACTAACGATGCAGGATTTTTCTTAGAATCCAAGCTTTCAATAACTGCGGAACATGTTTTCATGATAATTATAAAACTACTCCATTTTACACACATCTCCTGATCTTTAATAATTTTATCAATATTTTCTATTTATAACTTTATACTAAATTAAAAAGTCCTCCAAAGCTGCAGCCATACAAATTGTATATGATAAGAAATCATTATAANTAAATTAAAAAGTCCTCCAAAGCTGCAGCCATACAAATTGTATATGATAAGAAATCATTATAAGATTTTTGAGGTTCTGATGTAGTTTTATAAAACTTTTGCTGTATGTCTTTATTTACAAGATTCATTTGGACTTTTTTTTCATATTTTTCCTTTAGTTCCTTGTGACGAGCTTTTTTATTTTGTAATTTTAGTTTGAGTTCTTTGTTTTCATGTTTGAAGATGGTAAGATCTTTTATTAAATCACCTAGTTTTTTATCTTCAAGATTTTTTGTTGGGTAAAATATTTGCTTCACACATCCGGCTTCGTTATATAAAATAACCCACCCATTTTTTTGGTGTAGTTCTAACTGTAGCTGATTAAGTTGGTCTTTGATTTTTAGATGCTCTTTTTCTAATAGCTTCAAAGCTATTGCAACCTCTTCATCTTCTTGTGCTTTAGACATACTTACCTGCATTTCAATACTTTTTTTTATTTCTTCTAAAAAAGAATTTGATAGCTCATGTTTCTTAAGGTTTAAAATTTCACTGTTTTGACAATTTATTTTTTTCTATATACACTTTACATTTTGTTCTTCTAATTTTTTCTCAAGTGAGAAATTTATTCTGCATAAATCATTATTTTTTTTAATAAGCAAAGTGAGGGTGTCATCATTTTCTTCATTTTGTTTTTGATTAAGGTCTTCAATTTTTTTTTCAAGTGCTTTAACCTGCTTATCACTATGTTTTAACATACAAGCACGATAAGCTTCAATTTCTATTTCAAGCCCTTTGAGTTTTTCGATAACTTCTATGATTCCTGTTTTGATAAATTTAATTTCTTTATCAGGGTTTTGCTCGTTGATCCAATGAAGAATTTTTCTGATTTGTGGGATTTTTTCTTCAAAGTCACTAAGTTTGCGAGAATTTTCTTTTTCTATTCGTTTTAAGTAACTTTCTTTTGTTAAGGCTACAGCTTGACTTTTGAAAATACTTTTCGGATCTTGGGTTTCTTTCGTTAACTTCTTTTGAAGAAGAACTTTTTCTTTAACTAAGACCTTGTTACGTTCATTAAGCATTAGATTTTGTTTTTCTGTTATTTCTAAACGTGATGCAAGATTAGTACTTAAAAGAACTGGACTAGCTCTTGTTGTTTTTAAAGATTTTCTTGCAAGTCTTGGTGAATTAGCACGTGTAGTAAAAGCAGGAACATTAATATTAGGTTTAGAACTTGGTCCTAAAATATTCGAATGAGTTTCTCCAACAAGGATCGGCGACACATTATAAGATCGGCTATTTTTGATATTAGACATATAATTACCAATTTAAAACCCATCTTCACAATATTCATACATAAAATCAAATATTTAACAGATTTTTTATCCTTTTTCAAATCTGAATCTAAACAAAAATGCAATGTTTAAATATAAATGGGTTGCAAAATAAGCCAACTTCCCAAAGATATTGAAGAAGCTTTAAAAGACCAAAAATCAAACCTAGAGACTTTATATAATTCTTTTCAACCAATGGAAGAAGATATTCAATCGGCTATACATAAAAAGAAAGATAATTATATTAAAATACAAGAGATTCTTAGATGGAAGGATGAGAGTGAAAAAAAAATAGCGAAACTAGAAAAAATATTGAAGAATATGCAGACTGGAGCTGAAAATAATAGTGAGGATATACTTATAAATCTAAACTCGGTAGAGATAGAGATTGAAGATCAGCATGAAGAATTATTGACTATAATAAATGAACTTAAGAGTTTATCATAATATTTTATTTAATTTTTATATATAATTTACATACTATAAAAGTAATAATTGATATTACTATTGAATTTTTGTGATATTTTTTTGGAATTTTAGCATGATATAATCTATAATTTGGTTTTTATATTTTTAACTGTTGCATGATGAATATGTGAATAGATATCAAATGGGATTTTAATTTTTTTAGTGGATATTAAAGTTAATAAACTATAAAAATTAGTTTCAAAATATTTTCATATGTGAGAAATAAAGTAAGTTAAATATTATAAGTTTATAGTTTTAAGAGTATAAAAGTACACAAATAATATCTTTTATTAGTTAATGATAATTTGAAGAAAGTATAAATAGAATTAGTTAATCGTTAGGCTTGCTATAAAAAATGTATATTTTCTAAATATTACTAAAAAGATTTTTGATGCTTCAGCTTTTTTCTAAAATTAATTGTTTAAATGCTAATAAAAAGCAATTTTAAAATATTCCAAGTCATTCAATATATAGTTTGCCTTATTAAATTTAAGATTTGCATTCACACTTATTCTATTAGAGCATTAATGAAAACCTTAAAAATTTGTAGCATAATATTTTATGGATTTTATAAAAAACTCTGTGCTTATTTCAGAAAAACATATATTATCACTAACAATTGGGATATATTTAATATGCAATCTATTATGATATTTTGCATTTAGTTTTAAATATGCTCATTTTATTATTAGTTCCAGATAAAAATGCACAGGAATTATGATTAAGAGTAAATTTTAGTTTGGTTTATAAATATAAACATTTTTCTAAGGGTTTGGCATATGAAACTCAAGAATATAAGTTAAATTTTTATGAAAAAATATAATAGAAATAGTTTTTAAGCTCGAATTGCATTTATTTAGTATTGTAAGAATAATTCAAAAATTATTTGATTCTGGAATATCAAAATTTGAACTTGGACCACTTGATCTGTTAAAATATTCTATAAAAAAAAAATATTTCTTCATAATATCTTCATACAATATCAGATTCTCGTACAACTTCAATTGAAAAAAAATATTTGCCCCAGCATCAAGTTTATATATGCTATTTATTCCCTTGTATTTAAAATTCTTTTTAATTCACTTAATAACAAGCTAATTTTCTTTATAATCAATGCAGATTATAAGCGATTCACATATGAGTTAACTGGGATATTATATTTTTATATTTATAAATTGGGTCAATATTAAAAATTTATACAATTGAGATTGAGCCAAAGTCTTATAAGC
>MPUH01001045.1:0-25265 GCA_001970955.1 Stentor coeruleus
TCATAACACCATTGTACATTGCAGTATTCAATAAAGCAAAAGTAAATAAATAGAGAGCATACCAAAACCTGTTTGAAAATGTTGCAGTAAATGTAATACTAAAAAATATTTCTATTATAAAAGTTATAACCATAACACGCTTCCAAGAATATTTATCAAGAAGAAACCCATATAAAAATCTCCCAAAAACTGATAAAAAAAAAGAACCAGAGCCAATAAAAGATATAAAGTGATCATCTTTAATAGAAATCATTCCTATAATTTTATAAATATTCTGAGTATAACTCATATTCGATAAGCAGCAAGCCAATAACAAAATAAGATTCCAAAATTTTCCTTTCTTTAATATGTCTTTTAAAGTCATCGTCCTTTGGATTTTTTGATTTTCATTTTCTGAAATCCATTTTCTTGGTAAAAATATCAACCCAATATAACAACATATACAATATGCCATAACAACCCATCTAATTGTCATAGGAACTCTATAAGAAACAAATTCCCCAAAGACTTTTTCATCTTCTTTTCCTTCAGTCTTAACAGTTTCCACAGGATAATCATATGGATTAGCTATCATAGTAAATAATAATGTATAAGGAACAGGTCCAAAACTATAACAAGCTAATAAAAATCCGCTTGTTTTAGCTTTATTTTCTGTTATGTTGTTCCATAAAATCCATACACAAGGTAGAAAAATAACAGCAGGAATCATTCCATAACTTAAACCGAAAATCCAACAAAAAAGATAAGGGTTTGTTATGAAAGATGAGATGAAAATACCTGTGAATGCAATAGTGACTCCAAATAATATTATTGAATGAGGAGTTAGTATTTTTAGCAAAAAACTACAAAATGCAGTGACTGCAACATCTGAAATATAAGATATTGGACTAAGAATTACAAAATCAGAAACTGATACAGAACTGTCTAAATGATAATAATAAGACCCGATATATGGGATTATATTCCCTAGATTATTCATATTTCCTGCAACCTGAATGATATTTACAATATTAAGTAGAAATCCTCCAATCATCAATTTTGCAATTTTCAATCTCATAATTATAATCAACTAAATAACTATATGATTAAAATATTCAACTTAAGCTTATTAACCTATTTTTAATCTGCAATTTAATATAAAATCTCCTAATAATCAAAATCACCAAATAAAATTCAATCCTAATTAAATCAAAAAAAACCTCAGCCGAATCTCCAAACCTTACAATCAAAATCATAATAAAAAATACTCCCCTTCTAATTTAACTAATTAAAATCTTGCATCCCAAAGTAAACTCCACACTCCTTTCAAATATGTGACAACTTCATTTGTGCCTAATTTCGATACCCCATAAATCCTATCAATAAACGTAATCGGCACTTCAGTTATAGTAAACTTAGATTCCCTAGCCCTAATAATAACTTCCATTTGAAAAGCATATCCTTTACTCTTAACCCTATTCATCAAATGTTCTAAAACCTCTCTTTTATATAACCTAAACGATCCTGTAAGATCCGTGCAATTAGGATCTAAAAGAAAATCAGCTAAAAAATTTGCCACTCGGCTTGTGAGTTTTCTTTTTAAATCCCATCCGAAAACCCCACCTTTTGACACATACCTGGTTCCAGTGACGATATGACATCCAGTTTCTTTTTGTTTAGCGATAAACTCTGGGATGAATTTTGGATGATGGGATAAATCCGCATCCATGAGGATTATAAATTTACCTAAACAATGCTTTAAACCATCTTTATATGCTGACCCTAGACCTAGTTTTCCAGGTCTTGTATGCAGTTTTATACGGTTTGGGTAGATTTTCTGTAACTCAGCAACAATTTGTTGGGTCCCATCAGGACTATTATCATCAACAACTACAATTTCAAGGGATAGTTTGTGTTGTTCTACAACTTTCATTAGAAGACAAACTATTAGAGGAAGGTTTTCCCTTTCGTTATATGTAGGAAGTAAGACAGAATATTCAACCATATATTTTTGTAAGCATTTTTTAATAAAGATTTTGTTTAGAGATAATGAATTTAGAACTTTTGAAGACTTGTGTGAAAAAGTTGGGTTTATCGTTGGGAAGAGGAGATTTTGTAGAGTTTTTTAGAATTTTGTAAGATTTTTGGGGAAATTTATTTTTTCTAGGAAGGGGAATTATAGGTTTTGGGTTAAGAGATTTATTGTTGAAAGGGTTGAAATTGGATTTGGCTTGTGAATAGAATAGATTAGATGGGAGGGATTTTTTATTTTCAGTTATGGTATATTTTTAAAACTATTGGTATTTGTAAATCATGGGGAAAATTTGAGGGAGCTTTTATAAGTAGTTTGTAAAGGATAGTATGATAGAGAGATAAGAATAACTATGATTTGAATTGTATTAGATAGTTTAGTTTGTATGGACATTAAATAATAAAATAAGAGTTTTATGAAGTTTATAAGCTGATTTTTATGATAGAAAATTTTAGTATTGTGATATTGTATTGAATAGAAGGGTTTAAAATTATCATGTTATATACTTAATAGTATATGTTTTATAATTCCTTTTATTTGTTTATCTTTTTGGTTATTATGCTTATTGTTTTTCATAAAAAATAACTTGGCTTTAGTTTTATCTTTTCAAATGATATCAAAAGTAACAAATTGCTAGAATTTTAAAAATTATATAATAACAGGGTAGGGACTTAGTTAAACATAAAATGGTATTTATTGAGTATTATTTCTCAACTTATATTTAAAATTTAATAAACTTAAGTGTATATATCATAAATCCCTTTCTAAATTACTTAATTTAAAGGAACTTATTTTTCAAGATAATAAATAAGAATATGAAGTTTCCTTACAAGCTAAAATTCTTATCAAAAACCACTAATTCTTATATTATTAGTTTATATATCAAATAAATATTTTCAAAGGATTTTATAATTCTTTTTAGAATTATAAAGTCCTTAATCCCTTCAACAATTTACTCATTTTAATAGTATAAACTCTATAACAATAATCCATCCCCCTTAAATCATCAGATTATACATTAAAATTCACATTCAACCAAAACGAAAATACCAAATTATTTAATAATCTAACAAAACTCCAACTAATCCTATATCTTTCACCTATCAATGCACAGAACTAATATCAAATAAACACACCAAACCTAAAAAAATATTTTAATTGTTTCCATTATATATAAAGTGATAAAAAATGTATTATTAACTTATTGAAGCTGTAGGGGGATGGTGTCTAGAACTATGCTTCTTCAGAGCATATTTATTCGAAAATACCTTTTGACATTTCGAGCAAGTGACTTGAGTAGTTTTATCGTGTATATTTTTATGATGTATTTGGGCTTGTTTTTCACTTAAAAACATTTTATCACAAGTTCTGCATTTGAATTTTTTCTCTTTAGCCTTACCAATTTCCTCACAAGGTTTTGTAATTGTATCAATTTCTAAATTTTGCCCTTGAGTATACACTGTGTTATCAACTCCTTGAGCATACAAATTTATGTAGGTAAAGTAATAGTTTTCCATTGTAAGTGGAAGTTGAAATCCTTGAGTATAATTATACATTATAAACTTGTTGCCCTGCGAATATATATCAAGTATGGCAGATACTGGTTTGAAAAAAAGAATGGCAATTATTAGGAAATGGATTCTGATAGTAATTTGAAAAGAAGATAAGGATTTTTATATAAGGTAAAGTATGAGAATAAATATGATTTTGTNTTTATATAAGGTAAAGTATGAGAATAAATATGATTTTGTTAATATTTTTAGATGAATTAGGTAGGCTAGATAGGGTTTTTTGGTAGGTTTTTGAAAAGAAAAGAAAAAAAAAAGAGGATTTGTTTTAGGTATTTTTTATGATGGGGTAGTAAGGGGAAGGCTTTAAATGAGGTTTTGGAAGGAAATGAAAGGTTTTATTTGTGGTTTTTTTAAGGCTAGGCTTTTTCTGAGTGTTTAAGGGAGAGTTTGGGAGATTAGGGTGATTTGATTAATATGGGGTTATTTAGTAGTTTTTTTTTTAGGGATAATTAGAAGCTCAAGGTTTAGGAGGATGAGTTTTTTATGATTTTAACTTTTTTGTTTGGTTTTTATGGGTTTGTACTAGGGATTGATTAAAATTGTAGTGCTTATATTTTTAAATTTTAGTTAGATAAATTACACAAAAAGTTCTGAAAGGGACGATATGTTTATAGTAAGATTATATTGAATATAAACCAAGATTTAAGCTATAAGTAGAGGGTTATTTTTTAGAGTGATATAATTTTGGATACTTGAAATTTGAAAGAAAAAATTAAGATTGGATGGAATGATTTAGTTTTCTCATTCAAATTCCTAGCAATTCCCATCTCAACCCAAACTCCTTTTATCATATCCTTTTATCATATCCTTTTATCATATCCTTTTATCATATCCTTTATCATATCCTATTATACCTCTTCATACCCTCTCCATCATCTTACACCCACTTTTCTCTTTATAAATCCCATATTAATCATAAAGCATCATCTAAAAACTTCAAACATACACATCCATCCAAATATCATATCTTCCCATATCCTCATAAAATTTCTCTTAACTTATCACATATTCACCTTTACATTTAATCCTCATTTTAACTAAACCTCCTATAATGGTATTAAAGTCCACAATATATAACTTGTTAAAAACTTACTTAGCCGAATACTTATACGGCTTTTCTGAAGACCAGCTTGAAATTGAAGTTCTTTCTGGTCTTATTGAATTAGTCAACGTGAATTTTAAACCTGCAAAAGTTAATGAGCTACTAATGAAAAAAGGTCAACCGATTTTTCTAAAATGTGGGTTAATAGGCAAGTTATCAATCAAGTATAATTATAAAAACATACTCTCAAACCCTGTAGAAGTTGTAATAAATGAACTTTTAGTAGTTTTTGGACCGATACTTATTGATTCGAATCAAGAGTTTGATGGGAATTATGATAAAGGAGATGATGGGGAAAAAGATAAACATTGGGATACTCATTCAGAGCCTGAAAATACAGATAAATTTACTTTGATTGATTCGAATTACACACAAAGAACAAGTAGGATGAGAAATTCTTATAAAAATGTTGAGGAGATTATGAGAAAACAGCCGAGTAATTATGGAGGATACCTTAGGGATCTGAATATGAGTAAGGATTTACTACCAAAAGAACAAGGGATGATTGAGAAGTATTTTAAAACCATTTTTCGGAATTTGACTCTGATAATTGAGACGATGCATATAAAATATGAGGATGAGACTTATCCTTATAAACACCCTTTTAGTCTAACTTTACTCATTGACAGTTTAGAAATTAAACCAGCATCTGCAGAATGGTCCTTTGATGATACACATGAACTAATAACACAAAGTTTATCAAAGAAATCATCAGCAATAAATGGAAAAATCAATTCGTTCAGTCTACATGTCAATTCTATGTCAAGTATGCTTATTCCTACTTCATTATGGGAAGCGACATTAAGTTCTGAAATAGGAATTTTTGAAGCTTTTCCAGCTTGTGATGTTCGAGATATTATATTAGAAGAAGGGAAAAGTTTAGTTACAGACAAAATCCATCATTTGATTTCTCCGTTAAATATTGAGTTTTGCTTTACAATCTCGCCAGAAGAACCTTTTTATAGGTTTTCATGTGTTTGTGATAGGGTTTTTATAACAATATCTTCAGCTATGGGAGAGTGTTTGCAAAATTTTAAAGATTATACTCAGAATGTGAAGATTTGGAAGAAGATAAGGAAATATCGTCCACAAAAAAGGTTAGAAGGGAGAATAATGGTTTCTATTGAGGAGAAAAAACAGATAGCTCGCAGCTGGCTTCACTACGCCTACCTTTTTGCCCGACTCAAAACCTGCAACAATCACGATGAAATTCTCTCATCCTTTGAAGCCCAAAACAAATCAGAAGATCATCTCAATCCATCTGACTTCGATCCCGACAAAAGTTGTGAATTAATAAATTACAGTGGAGAAATGCCTGATGTAGATGAAGCTAATCCATTTAGTATAAACATCGAAAACGCAAAATCTAGCATATCCCCAGATATCTCAACACCAATGAGATCATCAATTTTCATACCAAAACCTTCAAAAACCCCAGGGAAATCAGATCGTAGCCTAGGTCAAATAATCAAAGCATACAACAACACATTATCAACAACTGATATCGATAACATAAAAGCTTCAGCAAAACCTTATAATCCAAACCCAAACCCAAATCCATTAATTCCAAAAATCCTCGAATTTATCAGTTTTGGTTTCAAATGCGCAGGAGTATCAATTTTACTTTTCGATGAAGGGTTTAAAGTTAAATCAGAAACCAAAATGGATAATGTTTATATAAAACTCTTAACAAATGATACTGAAATTTGTGGTAGTTTAAATATATCCCTTATTATAAGTTGTGTTGAAAGTTCAGAAAGGGCTGTTAAAGTTTTAGAAATAGGAAGACCTATTGATAAAAGTCCAAGAAAAAGACAAGCTGGAGAAAATGCTATTGATTTAGAAGTAAAATTTCGACCTGGGGAAAAAAAATCTGAAGATGGACAAATGCCAGATTTGAATATGTTTGAAGTTGTAGGGAGATTTTCTGATACTAGGATACAATATTCACATCAAGGATTTGCTGATCTTATGCTGATTATTGGGAGTTTTAAGATGAATAAATATATTAGAGAGTTTAGTGATTTGGATTATATACGGAGGATTGAGAAGAAGAAATCAACTTTGACATGGAAAGAGAAATTTTTCAAGAAACAAAGACAAGTTATTCATCATTCGGTACTGAAGAAATTGATTATGACGAAAAAACTTATTAGGAAAATTTTACAGTGGCAACTTAAATTTAAATCATATTTGAAGGAAGTGGATAAAAATATACAGCCTATTTTGTTTGATTGTAGGGTTGAAACTGGAGGAATTATACTTGAACTTTTAGATGAAGAATTTAACCCAACATCAAATTTATTTTTTCCAAGAGGGATTATTGAACTTTTTAAAAATAAAGAATACTCAAAATTCAATTTGTTTGGGTTTGGGGTGATGACTAGGCAGCCCTTGAAACATTTTTATAAGTATTTGGCAGATATTTCTGAAATCACTAAGGGTATTAAGAAAATGAGAAAGAAGAAGAAGTAGTAATTAAAGATATAATTAATATTAATAAATGAAAGTAATAAGCTAATTAGATGGATTATAGTGATAAATTTAAGATGAACTAGTCTGGCTATTTGAAGTTTGCAAAGTATTTGATTTGATAGATAAAAATGTATTATACACTAAAGTGATTGTAACTAATTTGATAATCAGTTTTTAAGTTTATGCTAAAATTGTACAGTATTTCCATAAGAAATTGATATGATAACTACAGTTTTTTATCTTAGAAAATTAAAGTCTTTTTTCATATTGAAATATACTCTAATAAAAATTCCTAATGGAATTCGTTAAAATTATTATTTAAAAAAAAAATCAAGAGATCTAAGTAAAAACAATACCAGCTGATCTTGTAACAAAAACTAATCATTTTCTTAAAGAAAATAAATCAACAAGCTAAATTAAATAGACAATTTTTGTGCATTTAGATTACTATATGGAAATTGGACTATTTTTATAAAGAAAGCTAATATATTTGTTTTAAGAAAAATCAAAATAATTTCTATGCTTTATTAGCATAGTATGATTTTATGACTAAAAATATATGTGCTAATGATCGCGATAAAAAAATATTGGCAAATAGAAAGCCAGGTTATAAATTAAAGGTTTGTGAAATATTTTATTCTTTTAAACATAAAAGAATTTTGGCAAGACTTTCAATTTTACAAAGATGAATAGATTAATGTTTTAACAATCGGTAATATTGGAAAATTTAAAACAGGATAATTTTTAAGGATTATATTAATCATTTATAATGCACATAAACACCTTTATTAAGGCAAGGAAAGAAACACTCTTACTTAGAAATTTTATTTTTAAGTTATGCAATTCAATATTCCAATATTAAAAAATTTATTCACTATCTATGAAAAAGTATAAATTGAGTTTGTTCAAAAAGCAAACTAAGTGAAATAAGAGTAGAATTTACCAGATATAAAATTCTGATTAAGAAAAACTTTAGTTAATTTGCAAATATTCATTTTTTGCATTTATATAAGCATGAAGAGCGATTTTAAATCATTTGATTATGTATCACGCAAAAGTTCTAAAGATTTTTAGATGAGGTTATTCAACTTAAAATCAGACAAGTTCAAAATGTATAAAGTTATATTAAGATATCAATTTATTAATCTTGGCTGATATCGTCTATGTTTAATAGTTTATAATATTTTTGCAATTCATTTCTAATTTTATACTAAGTTTTTTCTTAATAAAGAAATCTTTAGCAGGTTAGAAGATATTAAGGTGGAAAATAGAAAAATTAGAGAAGCTAAAGATAAAATAAATTGAAAAAAGTATCAGGTCAACAACAACTTTATACATAAATTTCTACGGAGATACTTAAAAAGAATTTTCTAATATTTTAAGTAAAGGATCATTTATCTTTAATTTGGACTAAGAGTAATACAAGGTCACTGAATCCTAAATTTCATAACACAACATTTAAAACAAAATACACATGATAAAAAAATTGCATAAAGCTCATGACTATGGGTAATAATAACTTTACTAACTTATCTTAATGTCAAAAATTGATTTAAATTTTATTACATTAATTCTCTTAGTATTATTATAAAATAAACCCATTTGGATCTACCTCAATAATAATTCATATCCACTAATTCAGATTATCTACCAAAACCCCATACAATATTTCATCTCTTCATAAATTAGCATAAACTCTTTACCTATTATAATCTCAATATTTACTTTCTCTACAAAACCTTCCCCAACAATTTTTCCAAACAAGCCTTCTATTTTTAGCAATATTCCTCTCAATTCATCATAATTTTTTTTTCATTCATATAAATGAGAACCAGAAATCTTCCTCAAACCTTTTCAACTATAAAAAACAATAAAAACACTCACAAAAGCATACTTATAAATAATCCCAACAACCAAATCCTTTATACTTTAAAATCCCTCCAATCCATTTCCCACATAAAAAATAACTCCTACATAAATCACAACATATAAAAATATTCCAAAATCTTTAATCCATAATCCAAATATATTTTATACAAATTTACTTAAAAACTATCGGATCATAATCACCTTTTGGTCTATGTAAAAAGTTAAAATCTTCCTTCCATTTTTCATATCCTTCATCCCTACTCGTTAAAGGCAATACCCCAGTTGATTCTTCTGATATACTTTCTTCTTTAAAAATCTCAATTTTAGGTGGCTTAAAAGTTGAGTTCCTCATTTTTTCCTTAGCTTTTTTTAAAAATGAAAGTCTTAATCCTGAGTTTGTTTTTGTATTAGATCTCTTTATAGGGAATTTATTTTCATCTGCTGATTGTGATAGTTTATTATTTGTATCATTTGATGTTGATATAAATGTCATAGCTCTTGTTATCATAGGTCTTTGGAATTTAGATGCTTCTTTAATTTCAACAATTTCATATTCTTTTTGGATTCTAGCTTTAAGGTCTTCTAAGCTTTCTTGCATTGTTACAGGAATATTTGAACTTTCAGACATTGATGATATTGAACGTTTTGATAAGGATTCTAAGGTAAGTGTGGCTTTGTCATAACAAATCGTACCATCCAAGCAGGCGCCCATTTTTATTAGGATCAAAATTGTTTGTAGCCACATTAAATAACTTAATGAACTTTTATAAAAGAAATTGTATATAAAATACATAGTGGGCTAGAAATAAATGATGAACTTTGATGTTTATATAAGATAAGTTTGATTTTAATAAGGAAAATATTATGACTTAAACATAAAATCTATTTGATTATTATGTTTATTATAATGATACTCTATATATCTACTTTAATTACAATAATATTTCTTCTTAAAGTAAAATATACTTATAATAAAAATCATTTCCCCTAATATCACGATAAATCTAATATCTTATTTTCCCAAAATACAACTTTTCTATTATCGATTTTACTTCAACCCTAAAGCTTTCCTATTAAAAAACTCCCATAATCAGCTTAATATAAATCATATAAAAAACAATCCTCCCTATATCCAATTTTTTTAACCTAAGATTATTTATTATAACATCATCTATGGAGCCTAAATCTTCTTCATTTCCTGATGAGCTCTGGCCCATCCTCGAAACCCGCATACGAAAAATGATTAAAGACGTTCTCGAACCTAGCATGTATCGTTTACAATCCGCTGAATTAAACCACACAAAAATCCTCTCAGCACATTCAAAACTTAAAACAAAACTCAATACAATGCGAACCCAATACGAAACTTTAATATGTAAATTCCCAAATACAGATCAACTTAACGCCCTTCTCGCTGAACAAAGTGTCAAACTTTCATCATTTGAAATAGATTACGATAAAAAATACACAATCCTAGACACAAAAGTATCAACTTTAACAGACAAATTAGAGTCTATAAGTACACAAACACTTACAATTCTTAATCAAGTCGATTGGCTTCATTCAGAATTCAGGAATTCTCGTAATAGTTTTCTTGAAATCAAAAGCAAAATCGATAATGAAGCTTTTAGAAGCATAAGTAAAGTTAATGAAGCTTTAAGAGAAAGTGCTGAACATCGAGTTAAAGTTACAGAAAATTATGTAAAAGTTGTTAAAAAAGTTGATATGTTAGAAGAAACCATATGTCAACATGAACTTGTAGCAACTTTAGCTCAGAAAAACATGGTGCAAATAAAACAAGAACTTGAAGAGAAAATTAATGAAGCTAAAAATGAAAGGGTTAAGTTTGAACAACAGGTTAAATGGTTACAACAATGTGTGAAGAAATGTGAAAATGATTGTGAAGAAAAAATTAAAGATATGGAAGTAAAAGTTGATGAAAGGGTTAATGAATCGTATATGCATATGTTGAAACAACAAGATTCGATGATTTTTAATTGGTTGAATTTTACGTTGATTGAACCGAGGTATAAGAAAAAACTTACTGAGTTTAGGAAAAAATCCCAGTCTACTTATTTACGTCCTGAGGATTTACCTAAGATTTCTGAATCCCCACAAAGGAAATCTGAGCAGTATAAAATAGCCCCAGTATCATCAAAATCTTTAGGACATGCTTCGAAGATTAGTGTTGATATAGAGGAATCATTTGAATCTGAGAAATCATCATCTTCATCTTTGAAAGAAAAGAAGCCAGAAGAAGGAATTAAGATGAGGCAGTCAAGATCTTCAGAAAATGCGAATAAGAAAGTGAGGTTTTCTAGTGAGAAAATTGGGGATAGCGCGGATTCAGAAAGATTGTTGAAGATACCGAAAAATTCACCTGAGAATAATCGTAAGAGCTTGGTCTTACATAGAAAAGCTGTTTCATCAAGTCTAGCCGGTAGAAAGCTAGCGAAAGATCAAAAAAATAAGAAACTAACAAAATCTATACCATCACACAATATATTCTATGATTCTGAAGTCCTTGTAAGCCCTTCTAAACTGATTTCTAATGAAAATGGGAGTTTAAAAATCAACTTCCCCATATCCCCTGTAGAAAACTGGGAAACAAACCAAGAAATAGTGCATCAAGATATAGAAACAATAAAAATCATCGAAAAGCCTAATCAAAGCCATGAAAACTCACTAATCATATCAAACCCAGTCACAGAAAACATTTCAAACATCAAAAAACCTGAAGAAAAATTGTTAGACAACAAAAACCAAAGAGTCAGTTTTTCAAAAATCGTCCAAAATATGCCAATTATCACTGAAAAAGCTTCAGAATCCTCATATCTTCAATCAAACTCTGAACCTATACCTCATAAACATCCACAAAAACCCCCAAGTCCACGAATTCCAATAAAAAACCAAGTAAAAGACCCAACACCTGAATCTTCCTACAATTCTTCACATTCTTCACATCAATCCTTATTAGAAAAGCCTGAAAAAATCCCAGGAACTGACTACGATTTTATAATAGAAGACCTAGAAGAACAAGTTTATAATATAAAAACAGACTTAGAAACTTATATGAAAAATTTTGATGAGCAACAAAGTGTATCATCAGTTAAATTCAGTAAAATATTTGAGATTTTAACTAGTAGTAAAGAAGAAAACAAGCATTCGATAAATAAAGTTGAAAAATATATAGAAGAATCATTGAAACCTTGGGTTTCATCATCAATTTCGAATACTTTAAATTCAATTATGACTTCAGTAACAAAAATTGAACAACAACTATTAGGGTCAATGAGTTTTATTGATCAAAACCATAAAGACCTTGATACATTAATGAGACAAAGTGTAAAAGAATTCAATCTTTATGTGTCAACTAAACGTCGTGAACTTGGAGATATGATTTTATCTATAAAAAAAAACAATGAGTCTATTGAAAATCAGTCAGAAACCCTTTGTTTATTATCTAACCAATTTGAAAAAATCCAAAAAAGCGTTGATTTACTCAAAGAGTCTGAAAAAATTGTAAATTTATTATTAAGACAAGATGAAACTGATAAAAAAGCTATGTCGCTAATGGCTTGTAAGACTCAAAAAGATATCAAAAAGAAAAAATCTGGCAAAGGACCTATAAGCTTAGATAAAAACTGCATTTCATGTATAAACAATATGCCACAAGTCATTCCAGCTTTTAAAATGGCTTGTTTAGCTTATCAGTCAACCCCAATTATGTACAATAATACATTGATAAATAGAAATGAACTATTAGATAATCAGGAAAAAATTATATTGAGTGTGAATAAAACTAATGTTTTGACTATGGAAAATCAAGATGAAGCTAGAGCCCGATCATTTACCCCTGAACTTCCTAAGATTAAAATTAAGTTCAGGTAATGCTCATATTTTTATTATAATTTTGATATATGATAATTTTAAGGTTTTTTTAACTAATAAATAGCAAAAGTATGTAAATCAACGCGACGCCATATTCAAATTAGCATGATTTTAATTATAAAACTACTAATCATTATGTTTATTCTATAAAATCATCCACAAAATCCAAATACCCATAAAACCTATATAATATTTAATTAGGAGTTGTAGTATACTTAGTAGCATTTCTCCTTAAAATGTCATCTAACGGTCCAAGCATGCGTTTGAAAGCTTTTCTATTCAAACTCACACACTTCAACTGACTCGTAGCTATAATACTAGCAGCTCTAGGTTCCCCTTTAAGCAAAGCTAATTCCCCAAAATAATCCCCAGCTCCATATTGTTTCACTTCAACTTCAGGTCCTCCAGTAAAAAACCCCTTCCTAGCTACAGCTGTCCCTTCTTCCACAATATAAAAAACATCTCCCCAATCCCCTTGTCTAATCACATACTCCCCATTTGCAAAACTTGTTGACTTCAAAGCATCAGCAATCTGCATTTTCTCATACAAATCAACACTTTTAAGTACCTCAACCCCATCTAAAAACTTTTCATATCTTTCTCTTTTTCTTGCAGCCGCATCTTTTACTATATGATTAAAAGTCCCTCTGTCTAAACACCAACATTTACATTCTGTTACAGCTTTTATTGTTGCTGCTCTTGGGGCATTATATAATAAAGCTAATTCTCCAAATGCTTCTCCTGAATGATAAAATTTCAAAAACTTCGGCCCTTCTTCTTGTTTGAAAACTTTTGTGCATTCAAGTTTACCTGATTCTACAACAAAAAGTTCGTTACCATCTTGACCTTGTTCTATTATTATACTACCATTGGTGAAGTTTTTTTCTTCCATTGCATCGACGATTATATCTTTTTCTTTGTTGTCTAAAGAGGCAAACATGAAAGATTTACTAAGTCTTTCATGGATTTTACCTTTTTGTTCTGAGTTTTTGGGGATAACTCTTGGTTGGAAGTTTTCTTTTTTATTCCATTGGCCAAAAGCTTCTGCGCTGATTGAAGACCTTGCCATGCTTAGTCTGTTTTTTGGTGGCATAGGAAGGTCTTCAATATCATCATCATCACTTTGGGACTCACTGCTTGAACCTTTGCCTTTTGTTAGGTTTTTAATGTATTTTCTTAAATTTTGAAGCTCTTCTTGTTCGGATTCTGAGAGTTTTAGTCCTAATTGTTCTTGGATGAATTCTAGTAGGTATTCTTGAAGGTTGTTAGGTTTATCTGTTAGAGCTTTAGCTGTAAACTGGTGAAGGAAGTCATCGATTTTTTCTTTCATATAGGCTTTGTGATCTTGTAATGAGGACATTTTTATAAGTTTTTGGATAATTGAGGAATTGAAGATATTTTAAGTTGATATTTTTAATGAAGATTAGGTGTTAAGAGGATTTTTATTAGATTTTATGAGAATGTTTTATTGGAATAAGTAAAGAATGCGAATTGGGGGGAAAATATTTAGAGATAAGGGAAAATATTATCAGTATAAACTTTAACGCATAAAAATAGATGGAATTATATTTACTTAGTAGTTTTACATGTTTAGATTTATAAATTTAACATCAGGAGGTATTTAATTCTTATAAAATTTTTTTGGGTTTAAAATATTAAATAGTATGTGTTAAGAAAAAGTTTACACGATAAAAGAAAAAACTGTTTTTTAGACAAAACTATCTACGATTGTTTAGGATTTATTAAATTTAACAAAAAGTCAAAGAAATTATAGGGGGATCCAAAAAAAATGAACGCTAGGATGTATCCATTTTTCTATCAATCTAAATTGCTATTGGAAGAAAAGTATCCATATCTAAAGTTGTACTATATATAAATACGTAAACTCATTATAATTTTTAAATGGCAACTATCGGTAAAGGAAAAGGAACAAGAGGCAAAGCAGCAAATGCAACAAAAACTTCCAGATCACAAAAGGCAGGACTTCAATTCCCTGTAGGTAGAATCAGCAGATTCATGAAACAAGGAAAATATGCTGAAAGAATCGGAGCAGGTGCACCAGTTTATCTTGCTGCCGTTCTTGAATATCTTGCAGCTGAAGTTCTTGAACTTGCAGGAAATGCTGCTAAGGATTATAAGAAGACTAGGATTGTCCCAAGACATATTCAGTTGGCTATTAGAAATGATGAAGAACTTAACAAACTTATGGCTAATACTACAATTGCTAATGGAGGTGTTACACCATTTATTCATAGCGCTTTGTTACCAGAAGGTGTTAAAGAGAAAGACGGAGAAGCTCAAGACATTTAATTTTTTAATTGAGTTGATTTTTTTTAAGAGGATTTTAGATGGGTTTTTATATTTTGGAGGGTAGGAATAAGGATGATGGAAGATAAGAGTTAGATAAATTTTAGAGGGAAATGAGGATTTTGAAGAAGGGAAGGAGTGAGAATATGAAGAATTGGGATTCTTTGTAGTATAAAGGATTAGTAATACTTCACAAGTATGCTTTCAAATAATCAAAATAAAATATAGTTTTAATCAAAACAAAATAAGCATAAACATCAATTGAGCATACCTCAACCCATTATATTTTACCCCTATTAATACTTTAATATATGAAGGTTTACCAAAATTAAAAATTCATCGTACGAACGTTTAAAATCTTATAACTTATATACAAGCTTTGAATAATATAAATATTTGATATGTTTAGAAAACTTGGAGTATCCGTACACAATAATTATTTGAGGATTTAATCAATATATCGATGAAAAAAAATATTTTTTCCAACAATTCACAAATAAAGCTATTAAAATATCATGCTTTTACTTTAAAACAAATATTGAAATAAAATAAAAATTTAGTCTATATTACCTTACTAAGCACATCCAAACTACACAATCTAAATAAATCTATACCAAACTGTCTAAAATACTTAAACCAACATTTTTTTCTACAAACAAACTTTCTTCTATTATCCTTTGAAAAATCCATCCACAATTCCTTAAAAAACCATCTCAACACCAATTCCCAAAAAAAATCCTAAAAATCTTCACCAAACTATCACCTCATATTTTAAATAACAAAAATAATCCCAGCCTCCATATCTTTTGCAACCACAAACCATATTAAAAATCCATAAAAAATTCCTCATCTTTCAACACCTAACTTCCTCTTCAAAATCTAATTTTTCTTTAAATTACCAATTATCAAAATCCAAATGAATTTTTTTACTAACTTTTCACTTAAAAAAATCCCAATCCTCATTCTAAACTTGTCGAAAATGCTGACAAAACTTAAGTCTCATCCTGCTCATCTCACTCTTAGGTTTCTCTTTATTATTCCTCGGAGAAATACTCTTCGCCAATATTTTCGGGGGTTTTAACATAATAGCTTCATCGCATTTTTCAATAATCTGATCGATATCTGGAACTTTTTCCATATAATTTCTTAATTCATCTCTAGACCTTGGTGTTCTTACTGATATAGTCGGGGATATATGTGGGGATATAGGCGGGGTTAAAAAAAACTCAGGTTTTTTTTCTGAGTGTTCAAAAAAATTCCTCATATTCGTGTCATGTAAAATAAGCTCTTTTTCATACTTCCTACGTTTATCTAAATACAAATCCACACCTCCTGCGCTTTTAAGTAAATTCCTTTTGTTACCTTCCATCATGAAATCTGTTATATGAATTGTTGTCCTGCGGAATTTTTTTGCTTTGACTCCACAAGGAATAATTCGGTTCTTCGTGCTTTTGAACTCAGAAAAAAGGCCGATTTCTTCAAGAGCTTTGATTTTACCTGCTGAACTATATGATTTCAGGTTGCCGTGCGAACGATTTGGGACTTCGTTTTCCTCTTTTATTGACGGGAAGCACGGGAACTCGTTTAACGTAGTCTCTGCGAAGATTTTTGGAGAGTTCTGACATGATTTGCTTTGTTTTATTTGACTTTGTTCGAAAATAAGATTCAAATGATAGTCTGGTTTTGAGATGCTTTCTGCTTTAGGTTTCATTTTGATTGAATTTTCGAAATATTATAGCTGAAAAATTTTTGAGAGGAATAAAATAGAGAGATTTGGTGGATGAGGTTTGGAAATTTTATTTTTATTAGGAAGTATGCTGGTGAGGAAGGGTTCTTTTTGTTTTTGTTGAGGATTGAAAATGGGAAAAAAATATTGGAGGATTTTATGAAAAATTATATAAGGGAATAGGCTAGGGATTATGATTTTTTAGTATCATTAGTGATTGAAATATGGTTGGGATGTGGTGGATGAAGAGTTTTAGAATGGTTTATGTTTTGTATTAAGGGAAAAATTGGTTTGTGTAGTGTGTAAAAATAAAAGACGATTTCGCTATGGATTTAAGGGTTTTTTTTAGGTTTGATAAGGAAAAGGTGATTAGGTATTTTTAGAGGATAGAAGGTGATGGGCATTATATTTGATCTTTGGAATTAAATAGAAAATATAATTTGTGATCATTGTAGATTTTATTGTAATTCAAAATTAAGCATATTGATATGTAACTAGATTTAATAGGAAGATAATATACTTGCATTAGAATATAAAATTATATTATACCTAATTGTCTAGCCATAATACCAAATACTACAAAAAATATTCATATAAAAAAGTAAGTAATATCATCTAAAATTATTAAAAAATAATCCCACCGCCATCATCATCTAAATCTCACTATACCAAAATCTAGAAATTCCCTCATACATAAATTCCACCCATACATAAATTCCTCCATCAAACTTAGTTTATCAAAAGCAAACAACAGAAAAAATAAATCATCCAAATCATCTTGCATCTGACCTCTCAATATTCCTTTAAATCCAGACTGGTAGAGATCCAAAGGCAAAAAGATGAAGAAAATAGGAAAAAACATAGAGTTCTGATGAGGATGAAAAAAAAACTAGAAGAGAGGAAAATCCTTAAGGAAAAATCAAATGAATACAATATTATTAGACTATATATCACATACTATGAAAAGTCCTTTACTTATATATAACAATCTTAATGAAAGTCTTTTTATTGAATTCTTAAAATCTCTTAACCTGGATTATCATTAGAAACCTTACATCAAGCTGGTGATAATATCAAACCTATAATATTAAACCATATACTTAATATTAATAATACTATTCATGATACAAGTCTTACAACAATTTGGATGAATTTACAGGATTTTAATATAAGAGAAGGGCTTATTGAAAGTGTTTTGATAGCTTTTTGGAATATTTTTACCCTTAAAGATATTGATACTACACATCATAATCCTAAAAGACTTAAAGTTGAAATTAGATCTGGGAATTTTGGTCAGCATTATGAAGTTGCGGTTGTTAGGATTTGTGTCCCGAAAAGGAAAAGGAAAATGGGGATTTTGAAGATGTTGAACCGGCTGAAGATAAGATTGTAATTGTGAATCCTACTGGAGAGGAAAATTCTATGTTTGTGATACATAGGATCGGTTAGAAAATTTTGAGGAATGATTTGATGTATTAGATTAAAATTGTTAGAGCTTTTGAGACTGTAGATATTAAAGCTTTACGTAGTTATTTGAAGATAAATCTTTGTTGAGGGAAGAGAAATTACTGGGTATGCTGGCGAAGAATTTGCCAATGTTTGATTTTTATATTTAATTAGGTTTTAAGTTTTAATTTTTGGAGGTAATGATAAAGTAGATATAATTTGTTAGTGATATTTAAGGATGAATATTTTTTAATTATAGAAATATATTTTAAATTTTTGATAAACATGATTTGTGCATAAAAATAAAACATAATTTATTAGAGTAGATGAGTGATAAGTATTTTTATTAAATTTAGAAGAAATAGTAAAAAAACGACAGCAGCAGGATTCGAACCTGCGCGGGAAATCCCAACAGATTTCAAGTCTGTCGCCTTAACCACTCGGCCATGCTGTCTGCTACGTTTCAATATAGCAGCTTTTGATTTATACCAGTAAAGGTAAGAGAAAATCAAAAATAGTATACATGTAAAATGTTTAAAAACTTATAAAAAGTAAAATTATTTCAGAACTTAAAAAATGTAAACAAAAAGCCTGAATTACATTGAATTTTATTTAAATCCTTAAAATATCATAGTAAAATCTAAAAGTTTATTTAAAAAATATAATATACAAACACATTACTATAACCACTTCTATGCAATAAAAATTACAACCATTCTCGATAACTTTTATTATAAAAATCTACATAACCCAAGCCTTTTTCACAAATTTAAAACTGTCTTTCCAAATTCTTTTGTATCCTAAACCAATATTCTACTCGATTTTATCAAAACCATCACATGATTCTCTTATTTCAAACTATCACATCCCATAATAATTTCCTTTATTTTCTTCATCATAACTAATACTATTTTATGAATTCAAAAGTGATCAAAAACCCAAAAAAATACTCTCATCTAGCAAAATCCCATTACTGGGCTAATTAATCAATATCTCTGTCCAGATAAAAAACTCTCAAACTTCATAAAAAATGCAAAATGAAAAAATCCTTTGATTTAATTGATTTTTTGAATAAAAGATAAAAGATTTTTGTAATTTAAACAGCTTTATACATACAATAATTACTATAATTTTATTTTAAAAACTCTCAACTTCTTATAAAAATTTTCAATATAAATTCTTATATTATTCTTACATTAGCAGCAAGTTATACTAAGACTATCACTTACAGCTTGCATAACCCCTTGAATTTCTTCAAAAGCAAAATTATATATTTTCGCATATTCCCCTATCAAAGCTTCAATTGTATCATAAGACAAGTTAAAACTCATCATAATATTCCCATAAGAAACCAACTGAGAAAAAACAATACATTTTTCTTGTGAAGTTCCTTCAAGGCTTTCCATACCTTCTTTATTTAGTTCTTCATATATAGAATCTTGTACTACTTTTCCCCAAAACTTGAGATTTTTCCAAAGATTGTGATTTAGTATATTGCTTTGTAGATAGATTTTTGAAGTGTCAATTTTTTTATAAAATGTTTGGGAAAGGATTATGCAAATTTTAGCTGTACTGATATCATTAGCTTTTTCGCATTCGTTTATGGCTATAGTCATAAGTTCACTAAGTTTATTAAAACCTTTTTCGCATATTATAAAAAAACCTCTACTTCGTTGTTGATTTAAACTAAAACACCAAGCTTTGCGACCTAAAGGTTCTTTGAGTCTTGAACTAAATTTCATAAAATCATCTTTACTAACATAATCGCCTTTCCAAACTTTTTCTAACATTTTTTCGCAGTCGCTTTTATATATTTCATCAAGGCTTGATTCTTTGAAATTAGGATTTTTATCATTTTTCAAAGTATGAATAGCAAACCATTTTTCTGGATCTTCAAATAGAGGATGAGAACTTTCGAATTGATTAATTATCAAATCTTCTAAGAAAAAATCATCATCTTGAATTATTTTAGGGATGATTGGTTCTTTTAATATCAAATCCCCAATGACTAAACCTTCTGCTTTCTGATTAATAAAAATCTTTAATTTTTCTAGTGATTCTTTAAAACTCTTACATCGCATCTCTTCCTCAATATTATATGCTTTAATTATTTTCCTTATAGATTCATAAAACTTCTGTAGAGCTCGATTAAAAGATAATATCGCAGTTTTATAATTATCGAAATTGCTATCAGATTGGTTTTTTAATAGTTTGATTTTTTCTAAAAGAATAGCTTTATGTGGTACTGAAGGATTTTTATCTAATTCTAATGCAACTTGTTGACATTCCTTACATGATGAAAAATATTTATCAGTTTTTTTTATAACTCGCTTGTACTTTTTCGCCATGTAATTGTTGAGTTCTTTTCCTTTTAAGTAAGTATTTTTCGCAGATTCGTTCTGTTTACTAAGAAGCTTTTTGTAATTAACTATAATATGTGTGTTTAGGCTTTCTGAGAAATTTCTTGCTTTTTGTGAGAGACTAAGCATATGCATGCGAAGTTGATCAAAAAAAGAATTAGTGCTGATTTGTAATCCTATATGGTTTGAAAGCATTTCCATTCCTTTAGAATACATTTCTTCAGTCAAAGCCCATTCTCCAAGGGCGTTCAAAAAATATTCTGATTCTTTGCGATTTCCTATAGAAACTATATGAAGGGACTCTAAGCAATCATTTAAATTCATTTTATTGTCACCAATATAATTATAATCATTTGTATTTGTATTTAAAACATTTATCAGTTGAGTGAAAAACTATATTCATAGATTTTTTATCAAAATGATGTTTATAAGGTATAATTCAAGTTGAATTAAAAAATATTGAAAATTTTAAGTTTGAGTTTATGTTTTATCTAAACTTTAAAATAAAGGTTTTTTATTATAAGAATTTCAATAGAAGTAAGAATCATAAAATATTCAGCAAATATTGTGTTAAAGGTCTATCTATAAATACTATAATAAATATTAGCATATGGTAATAATTTATGGATACAAGTCAAGATAATAAAAATATTATAGGATTACAAAAATGATAAATTCAATTATAAGCATAACAGCTTAAATCCTCAAATCATTAACTACTAATCACAAATAGTATCATGATAATAATCCATAAATACTCCATAAAAAAGAACTGTAGTTTGAATAATCTAATTATTCCAAGATTATAAAATATCTCCATTTAATTAATAATAATATCAAATAACCGATTACTTCTTTTTATTCTTATCCGCTTGTTTCTTTTCAGCAGCAAATCGTATTTCATCCTCTTCCATCTGTCTGAACTTGATTTCTTTTTTCATCCTAACAATATTTTCTTTTGCCTGTTCCACAAAATCACTTGGAATTTCCAATATCTGTGATTTCTTTAGTATCTGTTCAAGTGCCTCCACCTGTTTAGACAAGGCTGATAGCTCTTCAGCCCAAGCAGGAATTTGTATTTTAGGTTCTTTTTTTCTTCTCTTAACTTCTTCCGCAGGATTTGGTTTTTTCTTCGGATCAACCGGGGTAAAATCAGGATACTCTCTTATTGGATAATCTAAAAGTTTCCTTAATATAATATTGCTATCAATAATCTCTCTCATTTTCCCCGTTATCTCTTTAGCTTTGCTTATATAAGTTGAACTAACTTCATTTTCTTCTGCAACTTTTGTCATTTCTATCATATTTTTAACCATTTCAGGAGATGAGTCAGCAATACCTATAACATCCAATTGATGACGAAGGTTTCTTTCACTTATAAGCCTTTGTGTCTCTTTATGTACTTTTTCTATAGTTTTCTGATCAATTTTTATCCCTTTCTTAGCAGTTTCTTCAAGCATCTGCCCAAGGACAAAAACGCTTTTTTGAATAGTTTTATAGCTTTCAACATATTGTAAAGTCCCAATAAAAGCATTTATATCAATTTCTGTTTTAAGCCTTTCAACTTCTCTTCTTGCTCTGTATAGAATTTTCACATCAACATTGATATTCTCATTAGCAATTTTATCTATAAGCAAGTTGATTTTTGTATATGAATTCGAATCAATAGCTTCTTGTAATTGATACTCTGCCTGATCAACTAAAGTTTGACAATCTGAACATCTAAGTACAGGTCTTTCTTCTTCAACACTATCATGATTAATAAACACCCAAGACAATATTTTACAATTACTACAAAAATATTTCTTGCAAACTTGACATAAATGCTTAGTATTTCTTATATCAAAAACACTTAAACATTTTTTGCATTTTTTCGCTTTATAAGCAAATTGTATTGTATCTTTTATCCCTTCATCTGAAGTTAAATGAGCAGGCATATGTCCACGAGAATTTTTATGATCTGCATGTACACCAAGAGCTAATAATGTTTCTAAAATATCTTCTCTACCCCCAGCTACTGCATGATGAACACAATTGTTACCGAATTTGTCTATATCGTTTGGGTCAAATCCTTGTTTGATTAAAACCCAAACTACATGTAAATGTCCGTTAAAGGAAGACCAATGTAAAGGAGTATGATGAGTTGATGCTTTTTCCATAGACTCATTCATAATAACTTTACCGTTTTTCTCTAATAAGAGTTTGACTATTTCTGTATGGCCTTGAGAAGATGCCCACATCAAAGGAGTCCAAGACTTTTTATCTGTAAAGTTAGGGTCTGCTTTACGCTTTAGTAATGATTGAACTTCTTGTAAGTCCCCATTAGCTGAAGCTTTGATTAGAGTGTGTCCTAGAACTTCAGGATCTTCTGGGATTATGTCTTCATTTTCTCCTTCTTCGTCACNTCATTTTCTCCTTCTTCGTCACTGTAGTTCTTCCCTTCTTCCATTTAATATATTTAGGCTCGGTGGATTCAGGAGGAGGCAGATTGGAAAATATGAAAAAATATTTGGCTTGAAATATAAAATGGGAAATTAAGGGAATTGCAATTAGGGTTTTTAAGATTTTTTATAATGATTTGCAGTTTAGGGCAGATTTTGATAAAAAAGTTGTAAAATGGATAATAATTTAGATACGTCAATCATTTCAATTGCCAAAAATAAACTTTCTATCACGGTAATTTCATGTAATTTTTTATTTAAATTTAGACTTGAGTTTAAATGTTTTTATATAAATAATAATTATTTATCATAAAGCCCAGTTTTTTGCTAATAATCTGTGAAGATAAACTTTAAGTTTTTTGTTGCTTCATTATTTTTTGAACTATAAATGGAAATTGTGTAAAAGTTGAGGTTACAGCTATGATGGCAATATTTCCAAAGACACAAAATAAAAGCAGAATTTAATGAAACTTGCTAGAAAACAAACGATTTTTGGCTAGGTAAAAAAAGGTATAAATAAGATTAGGGGTTAAAATAATAGGAAAATTCTTGAGATTTGTGTGAAATGCTATGATTTTTGAAAATTAATGACTAAAAGTTAAGAAAATCTTTTTTGGCTAATCAAGCGTAAATTTATAAAAGATTTGACCATTAAAGGTATATAAGATTATTGGTTTAAAGGTTTACGTTAGTTAATTGATGTCTATGAAACATTATGTTGTAACTCTACAGAGTAAGTCATTTTTTAACCATTAAAGTAAAACTTATATCTTTGATGTTTCTATTAACTTTAGTGTGACCAATTTGGATAAAAGATATTAAAATTATCTTTTTTAGATGCCAAATTTTGTTGGGAAACATTTTTGGAGAGGAATTTTTCTATGAAGCTTTTTAAAAGAAAAACAGCTATATTATTTTAAAAAATATTTGGATTGTATATTAGAAATTGAAATTGATTTTAACTTAAAAAAAAGGTTTTATGATTTAGCATGCATCAAATCTTAATCTATATTTAACTGAAGGAAGATTACTTTAAGTTTACAATAAAATTATCCATTTATAATTGATTAGATTTCGCAATTGTCTTCTGCCTTTCTAGCCTTTCCATAAAAGCCTAACTGGCAGTTTCCAATGTCAACACGCTAATGTCAATACCATCATTATAATATTTTCTATAATGGGTTCTATATGTACCATCAACAACAAATGTTTTATTTCAGTTCTAGACAAAACCTCAACATCAACTTCAGAATCTTCCCCAGCTGATTCCTTTAGTGTTTTTTTCACACTAAGCGAAAGGGTTCTAAGCCGTAGTCCCAACTGCCAAGTGCGTCTATGCAAAAAAATTTCATCTCAAGAAATGTTTGTCGTAAAAATCGTCACTTCATCCTCCAAACCATCCTTAGAAGCTCAAATTATGCAAAACCTCAACCATCCTCATATAATCAACTTTGAAGGTATCTATGCTGATGATTCTAAACAATACCTAGTTCTCGAATACTTACCAAACGGGGATTTATTAACATTATTAAACAAAATCACAAAGTTTCCAGAAAAAACAGCCGCTGAAGTTATGGAGCAAGTTTTATCAGCTTTGGCTTATTGTCATGATAAAGGAATAATTCATAGAGATATTAAACCTGAGAATATTTTATTATATAAAGTTGGGAAAAAAGGAGTTTTATGTAAAATTGCTGATTTCGATAGCGCTGGAAGAATTGGTAAAGAAAATGAAGGAGCTTTTGGGACTTTGTATTATATGGCACCTGAAATGCTTGAAGGGAAATATGGAGAAAAAGTTGATATTTGGAGTGCAGGAGTTGTTATGTATCAGTTGCTGACTGGAAAACATTTGTTTATTGGCAGAAACCAAGAAGAAGTTTTGGCTAGGATTAATATGGAAGAAGTGGGTTTGGATAATGGGATTTCTTTTGAGGCCAGGGATTTGATAGAAAGAATGCTTAAAAGGGATCCGAATGAGAGGATTTCAGCTGAAGAAGCATGCAAGCTGGAAAGGGAGGAATTTGGGAAAGTGCAAACACCCTTGGATAGCTAAATTTGCTAGG
>MPUH01001046.1:0-25234 GCA_001970955.1 Stentor coeruleus
GGGTAAGATGTAAGCTATGCCACCCTAATACTAATAATTATTATTTTGTTAATTTGCAAGATCATCTTATGAAGAATAAGTATTTTTTATCGCATTATACATAGAATTTAAGCGAAAGAATTTGTAACTGAGCTAGTAAAATACAAGTTAAATATAAAAAAAAGTTGAAGAATGCAATAAAGGTCATAATGATGATATAATTGAATGATATAAATTAATTAGAAAAGGAAAATGAAGCTTTTCATGAAGAAATAGTCTAACTCAAAAAAAAATTGATGGCTCTTTCAATATACAGCTATCTAAATACACATAAAAATTTATGCAAGTTATTCAATTCTCTAAATGATCGAGCTGCTAGAGAATATATTACATCCGCACATAAAAAATAGTAATCATTAAGAATGAAATCAATCATGAACTTAAATAAACTATCAATTTTTATAAGCAAAATGACTTTTTAATATTTTTATTTAGTATACAAACTTAGTAAAAAAAATGCTCATCATATATAGTTTTGCATGAGAAAATATTTAATTTATGTGAACTTGCGTAAGCTTAAAATTTTTGATTATTAATACATAGATAAATCCTTAAACTCTAAAACTATATAGAAAAAACTATAGTGTATAAAATTTCTATCTAAAATAGCAACATATATTTTTGATAATAAAGAATAATTAAACTAATCTAGTTAAATCTTTCTAATCTACTTCTATTTCAAGTTCATGAAAAATTTCTCTTTTTATATTTGATATATTCTCATTATAAAAACTCATATATTTTCTAGCGCTTAGCAGTGATTGATTCCTAATTTGTTGCGATTGTGATTCGCTATCATAAGATAAAGATTTGCAAAATTCAAATAGATTTTTAAGCATCTCTAAATGATTATATATTAAAAGAGCAACAAATTTTCTTTCTTGCTTCAAATTAATACCTTCACCTACTGCTCTATTATCTTCATCCTTATCTTTTTTATTTTCCTCTTTAAAATTATCGAAATGTCTATTAAGATTTTTCTTTAATTTGCAAAAAGCTTGCAACTCCTCCACCTTTATTTTTCTCAAGTAGCTAAGTTCAGTTTCACAGCATTTATACTTCTTTTTACTTAATTTTTGCTCTTTTTTTTCCAAATCATTTTTATGTTCTCTAAGTTTACTTTCAATTTCTACATATTTTCTCTTTGATCTTTTAATCCTTTCTTCATTTTCTAATTGAGACTTATTTAGATCTAAAATTTTAGCTTTGATATCATTTATTGCTGCTTCATTTATATCGATATTTGGAACGGTATGATATATAATAAACCAAGGAATTTCACTTTCTATACCTTTCCATATTGTTTTTATTGGCCAAACAATTTTTTTCCCATCTGCAGATGCTTTTGGATTTAAATCAATTTCAAAATTTTTCCCATCAATAATAGCTTTATAGAATTTTCCATCAGACTTAACTTCTTTATTAATTTTAAAGAACTTTTCTTGATTATTTCTAGGAACAATCCTAAAATTTTTATCAAGTAAAACTGTATGAAGTAATTCACCCTTATAGTTTTTTGCCAAATCTAATTTTATGTTTTTTTGAATATATTCTTTATCACCTAAATTCCTAACTTCATCTACAGTTAAATTTCTTGATTCATTTCCTATGGTGCTAACAAATAATTGATCATTAGGATCAATCATAAATTTCCTAAGCTCTACTGTGTTTGTACCAATTTCAAGATTTTCTTTTTCTTTCATTAACTGATTTTTTTCATTTATAATTTGAGAGCACTTTTCATCAATTTGCAAAACTTTTTCATTTAAATCTAATAATTTAATTTCAAGGCCTTTAATAATGTCTTTTAGGACATTTGTTTCACTAGTCATATATTTATAGCTTTCATTTTGAACTTGTTCACTATTTTTAGATCTTAGATAATCTTGAACTTCATCATTTATTATTTCATTTTTATTAAGCTTTAGTTCTAACTGGTATATAAACCCAATATCTTTCATAATATTTTGAATTTCAAAATATATTTCATCTTTTTTATCTAGAATTTTACCCATAAAAGTAGGAAATATAATTTCAGTCCANTATCTAGAATTTTACCCATAAAAGTAGGAAATATAATTTCAGTCCAAGAATTGGTTTCAATTTCAATGAAATCTGCGCATTTTTTATACAATTCTTTTGATATGATTTGTTTACTAAATTTGTTTAAGGGTATTACTTGACTACTATAAATTGAGTTTAAAATGTTGTTTCTTATTCTTATGTCATCAACTTGAATGATAAACATATGCCCTTTAGAATGAATTTGCTGCATTTTAGTCCAAATTTTTAGTTTAATATCTAAAATACTTGAGTCATCATATGGTTCACTTTGATTAACTAATAATTTTGAGCTTTCTTCAATACAAGCCATTATTATATCTGATAAAGTATCTAAATTGATATTAGTATCACTAACTTTAGTTATAATCACAAATACAGAGTCTAAAAGTGAATCATCATACAATAAATCAGGAAGTATATCTATCAAATTTTGAAAAGAGTCAACAACTGGCTGTCCTCTTTCTTGCAAAAATGAGGCATACTGTAATATAAGTGCCACCCCTTTAACAGAAAAAGCCTTTTTAATAGCACTATCAATACTATAGTTTGAGCAAATTTCAAATTCAGTTCCTCTTGAATCATGAAATCCAGGACAATCACATAGCATTATTTTTTTTTCAGGCTTATTTTTGGGTTTGATTTTCACTTCAAAACCTCTAACATACAAGGTTTCAGATAATCCTAATGATTGTCCAATTTTTGGATATTTTTCTGGACTTTCAGATTCATCAATATCAACAACCTCATTTCCAAATCTTGAAACAAAAGAACGCATATTAGCTTTCATTAAATAGCATGCTGTAGTGCTTATTCCTGAACCAGTTTCCCCTAATAAAATAAAAATTTCTTTTCCTTCTAGTTTATCAGTATAAGTTTTTGATTCAGAGAGAAGTTCCATAGCTTGCTGTACATCAATACTTCGTTTTTCTTTAACTAATGTTTCAAAGTATGCTTGTAGAGATAATTTTGTTAGGATTTCTTCAGGAGTTTTCTTAATATTAAGTTCCTCATCATATTTTGCTACTAGTAAATCTAATTGCTTTTTTATCCGAAATGAATCATCTTCGACACTAGCTATAAATTCTGGTGATATTCCTTTTAGTTTCTGCTTAATATATTCATTCAATATAGATGCTAAGCTAATTTTTTTAATTTTCAACTGAATCCTTATCTCATCAAGTTGCGCTTTAATTAATTCTAATTGCTGAATTTTTTTTCTGTTAATATTCTCATTAAAGCCAACAATAATAAAATTTGAAAAATATGTTTTTGGACCTCTAAACGATTTGATGGATTTATAGCTTATCGTTCTTATAAACTTATCCATCTCTTCAAGTTGGAAAAACTCTCCTATTTTTGATTGTCTTTGAAATAATTTTATCCTGTTAATTTTAAGAGAAGCTTTCCCAATATAAATTTTTATAGTATAATTATCTTTTTTGTTTTCCAGATTATAAAATTGTAAAATGTTTAATTTAGGTCTGCCTTCTGAAAAAAAAATCATTTTTTCTACATCTTTTAACCTTGTCATTTTATATTCTCCTGGTTGTACAAATTGTGATAAATCTGAGATTGTTATGAGTTTAGAACTAGACTTAGATATTATTTGATTAAAGCTTTTTGAAAGCCCACATTCTCTGCATATAATTGTTTCAATTTCAACTAAATTATTATGAAATATAATATTAACAGAACTCTTCCCCGAACATTTAATGCTTATTTTTCCTGGTATTTTTTTGAATTCATCAATATAATCAGCAATAACTAATTTGTAATTTTTTGGGTTTATTAGTTCAAACAATTTCCCTTTAAAAAAATAATTTTTTTTGTCTAGTAACTGGAAAAGATTATTAACATTTTTCTTTAGGCTAATTACTTGATTAATCCATGTTGTTAATGTCCATTCACGCATATCATCACTTTTAATAAGTTCACTATATTTTGCTTCAAGTTCTTCTTGTCTTTTTTCAACTTCATTTATAATAATTTCATTTGTTATTTGGCATTTTGCAAAAATGTTTTTAATCTCATCTTTTTTATAATCTTGAGTAAAAGAATTTATTATTTTCCTACTTGAACTAACAGGTAATTTTCTTATGCAATACAGCTCTAAAAATAACTCAAAAAAATTCCAATAGCATATTTCAGGCACAGTATCTATCAATTCTTTTTTTAATATTCTTAAATCTTTTTCATTAATAGGATAATTAATGTTAACAAATTGAATAAAATCTTTTAAATATTTTGTTATATCTTCAGGTAGATTGTTATTTTCAATGTATTTGATAGAAGATTCTTCTATAGTCATATTTGAGAAAAGATGTCTTAAGTCTTTAGAAACATGGGAGATTTTATTATCTTTCACTGCATTCAAAAGATTGTTATAATCTTCTATTTCAGAAAATTTTATTGATCCTCCTTTAANCACTGCATTCAAAAGATTGTTATAATCTTCTATTTCAGAAAATTTTATTGATCCTCCTTTAAGTCCTTTAATTTCGCCGATATAAAGAGTTTTTTTATCTTTGTCAAAAATTGTCCCCATTCCGAGTCCTTTGAGATTACCTGATTGGTCAAGGTNAGTCCTTTAATTTCGCCGATATAAAGAGTTTTTTTATCTTTGTCAAAAATTGTCCCCATTCCGATTCCTTTGAGATTACCTGATTGGTCAAGGTAAGTTTTTTTACCAATGAGAATGATATTGACTTTATCTTCAATAAGGTTCTGATTATAAAGTATTTTAGCTTTTAAGTTACCTTCATAGGGGCAAATACTTATGATTTCGCCATGGCCTAGTTTGGCAATTTGCCCATTTATTTTTAGTATTTGATTTTTGCTATAGTTCATGACTGGAGTATCTTGAATTTCTCTTAAATATTCTTTAGAGCCATTGAACAATTTAAGGTTATCAACACAATAACTCATATAATTATAAAGACTTTAAAATTTGTAGACAATTACTTGGTAAATATGAAAATCAGATATTCTCTTGCAAAACTTTCCTATATAAGTATTCAATTCTAATTGAGTACTAAAGGCTAAAATGTTAGGGTAATAAAGGTTTAAGTTATAATATATAAAATATTTAAGAAAGGAAATGCGATTATTATAAGAATAATTAACTGAATTTTGGCTATATAAAATTCTGATATTTGTGATTTACTATATCGAAGATTGGATATATTTAGATAGTAAGTTTATAGTTTGATTTACTTAGAAAATAAGAACATAATTAGAAAAATGTATGCTAAATTTAAGTGATATTTTTGCTTTGGGTTTTTAGAAGAAAATAAAGAGCATTATTTAAGTCGAAATGATAATGAGAAGTAATAATTTGAAGATTTAAATTCAATAGCATGCAAATTGGCAAGAGTAGTTTTAGTATTTGATACTAATATGGATCATATCAAAGAGTGGCAGAATCCTTCCATATAGGGTTAATAGTTCTTAGTATTTTTTCAGCCTTCAGAAATATTCTTACTTGGCTTTACACTTATAAAAAATCACTTTCAGCCATATTTTCTCTTAAAGACCCACTTATTTTCTTCTTCTAATCTTATTCTTAATTTCAAATGCTTGTTCTTCCTCAGCGCCATCTTATCTTTTATCCTCATCTGCCCATCAGCATATTTAAAGTAATTTTATTAATCCTCTGAAGATTTCACTAATTGGCTATGATTCTTACGATTTCTATAAAGTCTTTGATTAACTTAGTTTTATTAAAATATCACTGTGTATTATTTCCTTGTATCTTTTTAGACCTTTATTGTAGAGATAGATATTATTATCACAGAATTTACACAAAAACTATAAGAATTTTTTTGTCTTCAAGCTTTTAATTACTACACTTGCTCTCAAGGTAAATTTAGTCTTCTGATTAATCTGAGTTTTTGATATGTAGGACTTGTTTATTTATATGGAGTTAAAAATATAAATTAACATTAAATATTGTATAAAATAGTGTTTAATGATTTACTTGTGTAGGATTTTAGTTATTTATTGTGCATTTTGTAAATTGCAATTTTGTGTTCATCAAATTAAATGCTAATATGATTATTCTGTTATGAATATATTATGCATTTTTTGATGATAGATTGTGGCAGTTGTTGTAAACAAAATACAATTCTGGTATAACCAATCTTAATAACTTATACACAGATGCATATTAAAATGTATTTTTTGCTCATTGTCTTCTAGACTGCAAACACAAAATCTTCCTTGGAAATTGTGATTATAAATGCTAAAATTAATTCCGCACTTTGAGCTTAAGTGCAGATAATTTTTTCTTGTCCGAAATCACAGTAAATTATTTCTTTAAACTACATATCCAAATATTTTATCATATAATCAAAAGTTAATTTGTCAACATAATACTTAAGTATATTAGCATGGAAAATTGTAGACAATGCAACTTAAAAGCTTATTGGTTTTGTGAATGCAGAGGATCTTTTATGTGCAATGAGCATTTCGGTAGTCATTTTGAATCATCAGAGCAGCACAAGTATAAAAAAATTCTTCACAAACTACTTCCAGAAACCAAAGCCAGCATTTTAAATGAATATCAATCTCGAATAGCTCAATTAAGCATATTAGAAGATAATATTATAAAAACAACAAATACCCTTATTTATACAATCAAGCAATTCTGTTCAAAGTCCTTAGATTATTTATCATCATTACAACAATCATATCTAAAAATATGCTTTTTAGATGAAGCTAATGATGAAGTTTTAAAAGAAATCCAAGATTTTTTAAGCAGTAAATTAGATATAACTGAATATCAGCAAATAAATCACGTTGAAGGTATTGAAAAATATTTTTCTCAGATTTGGGCAATAGAAAAAAAGTTTGAAGAAAATTTAGAACTGGAAAAAATTATAGAAAAAGAACCAGAACCAAAAATAGAAGAAAAAAAACAAGATAATAATGAGATTTTATGTGATTTTATAAATGAAGGAAATTATTCAGTAGAAAAAGGTGCAGTTTTAATGAATTTGGGTTGTGTGCATTTTAAAAAAGAAGCTTATAAAGAAAGTGAAGAAGCTTTTTGTAAAGCTCTTGAACACTATGAGAAAATCCTTGATCCAAACAATAGTCTTATTGCAGCTATTCATTCTAATCTTGGTAAAGTTTACTTCAATATAAAACAATATGAAAAATCAATTGAACACTTGATTAAATGTTCTATAATTTATGAGCAGACACGTTCTCCGGACGATCAAGATTTAGAAAGCACATATGAAATCATTGGAGATTCTTATAATTTAATCAAAAACAAAGAAAAATCATATGAATACTATGAAAAAGTGTTACAAAAAAAAATCTTAAACAACAGACTTGAGGATGTTAACGGTAAAATCTTTTATAGAAAACTAGCTGAAGTATATTTTTCTTATAACTTCTATGAAAAATCTTTAGAAATGTATTTTAAAGCAATAGAGATTATAGAAAAACTTTATGGACCTAAAAACTCTGAACTAATTGATGTTTATTTTAGTATAGCAGTCGCATATTCACAGCTAAAAAAAGATGAAAATGTTGAGTTTTTTAAGAAATCTTTTGAGATTAAAGCAATGATAAATCCTGAAGATCCTGATCTTGGCAATTTAGCTGCGAAAATAGCTCATATTTACCATGAAAGGAAAAAATTTAAAGAATGCAATGAGTATTTTATTAAAGCTACAGAATATTTTGAGAAAAACCTTCCTGATACAGCCAAAAGACTTGTGGATTTATATTTCAACATTGGAATAATTGCATATAATCTTAAAAACTTCAGTGAAAGTGAAATATTTTTAAACAAATCTATAAAAATTGAAGACTCTTATGGATTTTCTGAAGATCTGAGAGTAAAAAAATTGTTAATCCTTGATGAAGTTTATGAAAAAACAGGCAAAATTATTGAAATGCAGCAAATTCGTGAAGAAATTCAAAAAATTTATGAATCTAACACAGATAAATACGCTGAACAAGCTGAGAATTTTTTTAGAAAACTCATTAATTTTACTTTGTCTGCTAAAAATTATGATAAGGCAATAGAAATTCTAGTCAAAGTTACAAATTTATGCGAAAAAAAGACTCAAATTCCTCAAGATTTAGGAGATTTATACAATTTGATAAGTTCGCTCAAATTACAAAATGATGAGTTTGAAGAAGCTCTTAATTATAGAATAAAAGCTTCAGGAGCTTTTGAAAGAATTTTTGGTAAACATGCAAAAGTTGGTTTGTGTTATATGAATATCGGGGATTTTTATATGAGAACTGATGAAAATAAAAGTGAAGAGTATTATAAAAAAGCTCTAGAATTGTATAGAGAACTAAATATAAAAGATGAGAATTTTAGAAATTTGCTTTTGAGATTAGCTGATCATTTTTATAATAAAGATAGGTTTGAAGAAAGTGAAGAACATTATAAACTTTGTCTTAAAGAATATGAAAGCTTGAATGATGATAATCCTGATGTAGCTAAAATTTACTTTAGTCTTGGCAACCTTTATTTACATAGAAAAATGTATGATGAATCTGAAAAAACTTATTGCAAAGCATTAATGATCTATGAAAAAAATTATCCACCTGAACATCCACAAGTTGTGAATCTGAAGAAAATTTTATTGAATTTTAAAGTAGTTAGTTATTAGGGTAGATTAAAAATCTTTAGCAGTTTAAACGCTTAAGAAAGTGTGTGTGAATAGTTGTAGGGTTTGCTAATTTTTTGACGTTTGAGAAAATGACTGATAAATATAATTTTTGATAAGGAAAGGAGAAAAGTAAAAGATTTAATGGGTTAAGAATTTGCATATCTTCATAATAAAATAATTATTAGCCTATAATATTCTTCATTATACACTCAATATTTTCCTAAATAAATATTACAATTTTTGTATTTATCCATTCCAACGATTTAAGCATTTCATTTATATTTTTTAATTCTAATTCAAAATTATCATAATCATCAATGCCCGTATTACAATTCTGACTAATAATTTCTATTTTATCTTCAATATCATTAACTTCTGCATATAATTTTATTGTTTGATCATAAACATTAAACTCTTGCTGTCTATTAAAAAAATCATCAAATTTCTTGTCAAGCTGGGAATTTACCATATCAAGATAATTATGATATGCTTTTAGCTCAGCCTCAAGAAGTGAAATTTCGTTATCAAAAAACTCACTTGACTGTTTTAAATTAATAATTATATCATTGAGTGTTATAAAATCTTTATGGAAAAGATAAATATTAGTTTCATATTCTGAAGTATTTTCGCAAAGTTTTTTAAAGTGAATTAGCTGGTCTTCTAAATCAAATTTTCTTTCTATAATAAAAGATAGAACTCGCTGTTTAATTATTATAGAATCTTCTTTTCTTTTATTTGTATTTATTAAGTTTTGATCAATTATTGGATTCTTCAATATTGATTCTGAAGTTTTTTTTTGTATAAAGTTATCATCAAGCAAAATTGGAGGAAATAAAGATTTAATCTGTAAGGATAATTCATTTGAACATATATCAAAAACAGATGAGGATTTTGATTCATCAGGTAAAATATATGTTTTTGATGAAGATTCATTCTGGGCGATTGAAGAATTTACTCTTAAATTTGTTTCTTTTTCTGAAAAAAAATTAATATGACGATCATCTGACTGGCTAAGAAAGTTTACTGAAATAGGCTCTTTGAACGCATTGGAACTTGATATTGAGTCGCATTTATTTTCAGATGAATGAAAATATTATTTTTATTTTACAGATGAAGGGNTTTACTGAAATAGGCTCTTTGAACGCATTGGAACTTGATATTGAGTCGCATTTATTTTCAGATGAAGGAAAATACTTTTTTTCTATAAATAAATTATTGCCTTCATTTTGTGGTAAANAAATACTTTTTTTCTATAAATAAATTATTGCCTTCATTTTGTGGTAAACTTAAAGGTTTATCCTCAACTGTTTCACTATTATCCCCTAAAAATTTACTCTTATCTTTCCCAGCATCTTCCCCAACATCTTCAGGCATATTTTCATGTTTTTCACTATAATTCCAAAGCATAATTTCTTATATCTAATATAATAAACCATTTTCATCCCAAATGGAAAGCAAAGTTGACACTTTTTCAAATAATCCCCAAAGTTCAGATATTAAGCCAAAAAGTCTTCTAACAAAAAACCTCAAGAATTTAACAACCAACAAACTTTTCCAAAAGTTTCTTCTTGAAGAAAGTTCAAAACCAAAACCTATCATCAGAGATCCAAGCCCAAAAAAAGAAATCCCCAAACTCGAAATTTCGCCTCCAAAAATGGAACAGTCAATCCAAACTCCTCAAGATGTATCAATGGACTCGTCTAGAATTTTTTCTGAACATAGTGAAATCCAAGGGTTTTCACAACATATTTTCGCCTCATCTCCAGACAAACAATACGGCCAATACCCTTATTATCAAATGTATATGCCTTATCCAAATGAACAATATAAAGATCCAGCAATTGAAAGAATTAAAGAAGAGTCAGAAAAACTTAAACAGGAATTCATTCAAATCCTCAATGAAAAAGATGCAGAACTACAGAAAATGCGTAAAGAACTTGATAGTTCTAAATTAGATGTTATGGTTCTTGAAGATAAACTTAGGGATGCGGAATGCCATGATTCGCAAGAGCTGGAAAAAAGAATTGCCGCCCTTCTTGAACAAAATTCTAAGCTTTTAGAAGCAAATAGGTTGTTATCAGCAGAGAGCAGAGGAAAAATGACTGAGATGGAGTCGGAACTTAAGCATTTTAAACAGAGAAATGAGGAGATATTAAAAGATTACTTAAGGGAAAAAGAAAAAACAGAAATGCTTGAAGTTAGAATGAATACAATAAAAGAACGAGCGCTTGTTATGGAATCTGCTAATGTGCAATTACAAGAACGAGTTATTGCAACAGAAAGAGATTTGGAAAACGCTTTTAGAGAAATTAAAGCATTGAAAAAAGTTAGGATTATGGATGAAGGTGAGTATTTTGAAATAGCGCCTAACACAACTAGAAACTTCCACGACGATTTTCAAATGAGGCCAAGACATGTGGGATATGCTGAAGAAAATAATGTTTTTAGAAGGACAAGAGGGGTATCTGAGACTCAAAATGAGAATTTAGGCAACTGGCAAAGGAATAACCAAGATAAATCTCCGATGCTCAGACAAAGCTTGGACCAAAAACTTGACACTTTACTAAATGAAAAGCAACAATTGGAAAAAGAATACGCTAAACTCCCTGATGTATGTAAAAATCTAGCAAGTAAAAGAAGAAAAGAAGAACTTGAGCTTGAACTAGAAATAATAGATACCAATATACATAATCTCAAGTCAAAGATAAGAAATAGACTTAGGTAAAACTAACTTTGTAATTGTTAGAAATGAGTATATAAGCTCATAAAATAATAATCCTAATGAAAACCTCTAACAAAATAGTAGTTATTAAGTCAAAAACATTAAAATATATAAAATTCTGCTTTTAAAAGTATTAAACTAGTGAACTTTGGCATTTTTATGCAACTCTGGCATAAAAATATGAAAAACCTAGCACAAAAGTATTTTATCAAGCAAAAATACGCCTTATGTTTAATCCTAGTCATTGATAATTAACTTATAATCACTTTTTTGACTAATAAACTATCATATATCCAGACTTATATTCTAACATTTAAAAATCCCCATAAGAAAATTTGTATGGCCTAAGCCTTAACAAAAGCATAACTCCATATTGACAATAGAAGACAATAAGTACTATAACTAATTTATTCATCATCTTCATCATCGTCATCATCCTGGTCTTTTGACTCTTCCTCGTCGTCATTGTCTTGTTTTTCCTCTTTAGCCTTGGATACTTGTGCTGTTTCTGCTTTTTCCTTCTCCTTTTCATATCTATCTCGGTCATCTTTAGCTAATTTTTGATATGGTTCCTTATCTGTCTCACTCAGTTTCTTCCATTCAGCTCCAATTAACACAGAGGCCTCAGTAATCTTAAGTGACGGCTTTTCTTCCTTCAAACTTTTTCTTCTTTCCTGAGAAAAATACATGAAACCTGACAAAGGCTTTTTCGGACCATCCTTTTTGGTCTGTCTCTTCCTTTTTTTACCTTTGTCTTTATTCTTCACTGCATTTTTTTTGGCCATACTTGTATTATTTATGTATGGGAAATCTAGACTATGGATTATTAGACTAAAAATTTTTAATTGGCCAATGGTATTCAAGATATTTTTCAGAAAATATGCTGATCCAAGATAAAGACCAAAAACTTAGGCGGGAATAAAATTTTCTCAAATTTAAAAATGGAAAGTCAAGACATAGAGATTATTGGATTAGTTAAAAGGAAGATACTTAAAAATGAGAAGGTGTAGAGACTGAGAGTTAAAAGGAAGATACTTAAAAATGAGAAGGTGTAGAGACTGAGTGATTTTAGAATTTTTACCCTGATAATTTCTGGTTATTTGCGGAATATGGTATTTTTGGTAAAAATAAATAGAAAGAGTAAAGGAGTAATATAATAAAGATTAGATGTCCTGTCATAGGATAAGAATGAAAATAAAGGTTTAGATGAGAATGGGTATAGAAAAAGATTTTAAGATAAAGATGAATTATATTAAAGATGAATTATATGGATTATTTTGAATAGAGTGAATAATACATGTAGCTTCTGAGATGTAAAGATGATATATATACATAAAAGTATGAGAGGAGAAGCTTAAAGTTTTATTAAATGGAAAAATTAGCAAAAATGAATAAAATAGTATTTTGCAATGGTTTTTGATTTCTTGTATAATAGAAAAGTTTAAGAAAGATGATTTTTATTGTAAAGAATTCAAGATTTTACTATAGTATAGGACAGTATTTTAAGGCTAAAGTTCAATTTGAAAAGATTATGATGATTCTCAATGAACTTAATAATTTTCCTAGCTTCATCTCATTTCAGAAACTTATCCAATAATAGAAAACTTTTTATTTTCAGATTAGTATATATATATAATAATTTCAATTGAATTTGTTTCTACATTATCAGACTATGCTTTACCCCATAACTTTAGAAATTTGTATTTTTAAGTTTTGAAACTATCAATTAATTTATTTATTAAAGTACTTCTTCACTTCGCCATATGTGCTTATCAATGCTTTCATGAGCATATCATTAGCTCATCTCCATATTTAATGATATCAATTGGAATATTGCAAACTTTGCAGGGCTATTTTCGCTTTCTACTTTTATTCTAAAATTCTTAATATTTTTTCTCCTCTATAGAGTTTTTCAGACATTCTAAATCTTCTTTCTCATTTTCTATGAAGTGCATAGACATTTTATTTTTAATTTTAAGTACTCCATAAGCTTTTTATATATCATTCATCTCCATAAGCTTTCATACATCATTCATCTCCATAAACAATTAAGTATTCTTTGACTACCCTACGATATTGATAAAAACATAAAATAAATTATATCTTATGCAAAATTAAAGTTGAACTATTTTATTGCATACTTCAGAATGTAAATCTAAATTTTAAATTATTTCATTATAACCCTGTAAAAATATAAAAGTGAAATCTTTGCTGTTTATATGCTTAATTCTTGTAAATTTAATTGCAATTTGGTGATTTTATATTTGACATATTTTATCTATGATGATATATTATATCCAAATAATAAATCAGGTTGAAAAACTTATTTTTTCTTCAAATAACTCAACAAATTGAGGATTTCTAACAAAAAAATATACTATCATTATTAAAAGGTAAAAAATTCACAGTAAAATTCCTGCTAAAAAAACTATTATATTTGTATCAAGTGAATATTTATTTATAAGCATTTAAAGGACTAAAATTTTATTAATTTGAAAGTCAGGATAATAAAAGTTCTAATTTCATCAGAATCTATATAAAAGCCCATACTTCAAAAAAAATTAAAGCCCAAAGTTAAATAGTCTATAAATGGCAGACAGCATTATAGAAAATGTTAATAGCTTTTACTACGCCTTTGTGGTAAGCTATCTTAAGCAACTTTCGAGGTTTAAAGCTTTAAATGAAGGAAAAGTTGCTTTAAAAAAGTATACAGAAGCGTTTGTAAACAAAAATTATAAAGATATGGAGTTGGTGCAAAACTATTTTGATCCTTTCAGTATATTGCAAGTGTTTAATAATGAAATGCTTTTAAATATTATTAAGAATTTCAGATACGAAATCATGCGTCGTTTGAGAGGCGCATCAAAAGGATTTCTTGTCGGAGAAAATCCCGATGACATTCATCCAAAGATTAGTCCGTCTAATGAAGCATTTTTTATGAATATTTCTGAGTTTTTAGGGGTTGTAGTATTGGTCTACTCCATAGAATACAACCCTTGCAAAGCTTTTAGCAGTAATCCAAATTTCATGCAGATTTCAGTGAGCATTGGATATGATAATAACCTATATTCTTCATATAATTATCAAACAGACAGTGCTGTTGATGCAAACCCAAATCAATCAAACCTCTTAAAAAGCCCATATTATATGAAATGTTCTGATTCTAGACCAATTGCAGAAAAAATCGTTATTAACACTGATAATTCAGTAGAGGATGAGGTGACAAATGCAATGATAGAAATGTCTCAAATCCTAATGATATATGCAAGACATATCCCAGAGAATACAAGAAAAAAAATTATAGACTTAACTTCAACTGACAACAGATTTTCTGGGCTAAGAAACAAACTTCAAGATATTGTGACTTGCTCCCATCAAAATTCTTATTATTTGTTTAGCTGTGGAACCCAACACTGTGCTGAATGTCTAAAAAATTTGAAGAAGACTATGAATAACGAAGAGATTCATAATATGAAATGCGCTTGTGAAATGAAATACTCATCAAAGGATTTGAATACGATAGGAATTGATGTCTTAACAACCTTTTCTAGATAGTTTAGACTAAATTTTTTAATAAAAGTTATTTTGACAGCAGTATTGGGACGATCATAGCAATTTGTACTCATATTGTCTAAGCTTATGTCTATGAGATAATTTATAAAGTCTTTAAAATCACCTTTTAGTATTTTTGCTTTAATAAACCTTTCATATAGTTCAGATATAGAGTTTTCACCTATAAAACACCCAAAATTGCTCCCAGTTCCAGAACTCCGTTGAAAATTTAAATGAGGCTTGTTTGAAGTTTATGCTCCCATTGGATTATTTTCTAAATTTTTAGATTTCAAATTTTTGAAAATAGTCAAAAGCATATCCCAAAAAATAATAATTTCAGTGATAAAAAAATTCTAAAAATGATCACTGCTTAATTGGAATCCCTCATACATAATGAAGGATAAACTCATAAATTAATAATATATTGTCTTATAGATAGATAATGGATAACCTCTAATTTATATTAAGTCAATATATTATATTTAAATTATATCATTTTTACCTAATAAGATTAGTTTATGCTAGGGTCAGAAGTTGCATAAGGTTTATCCTCAGATAAAAAACCTTCAGCAACATAAGCATTTTGCACCGAATGTGCTTGGTTGTGTTTTTCTTTTTCAGCCTGATGTTCTTGAACAGCTTTTTTGAAACTGGCAAAAGGAAGAATTAGTACTTCATTATATACTAGAGTTCCAAAAGATAAAAAGAAGAATCCAATTAGCTGAGGCCACAAAAATTGTTCCCAACCCAAAAGCATGCAAGCCAGCCATACAAGAAAAGTTCGAGAAGTATCAACAGTTGACCTTGCTAGTGATCCAGCATATTTAGTTGTTGAAATTCCAGTCCAATTGAAAAGAGATACACTTAGCATTGAAGCAACCCAAGTGAATGCTAGCGTATAATTAGCGGCAATTTGCTTAAAAGCTAGTAAAGTATCTTCAACATGACCGTTAATACAGAAATCTTCTGAGCAAGGAATAAAATAAAGTATTGGAAGGAGGATAAGATAATAAAGAAAACCACATACACCTTCAACACCTACAGCTTGAAGTGGATCTATATGGATTTTCCCTAGAAATAGCTCTTCACTGACAAACATCCACCCATGAAAAACTTGGGCGACTAAAATCAAAATAATCCCGAGAATAGGGTTTGGTGCAGATGAAGATTGATATAATATACTAACCACTCCAACTATGCAAACTCCAAATGTAGTAAGACCAGCTCCTAGAATTTGATGTCTGTACAGCTTCTTTTTGAGAAACACTACAGAATTGACTGCGACAATAACAATAATAAAACCTCTCATCATTTGATATACTGATGCTGCTGAAAGAACAAGGCCAATAAAAGTTAGTGTTGAAGCTAATAGATCAAAAAATGCTGGGATCAGAAAAACGAAGTTTCCAAGTTTCTGATATAGTCTATCGCTAATATTTTCAGTTTCTGGTATATATACTGAAATTGGGGCCTTAGTGCTTTTTGCAATAGCCTTGTAAGCTAGTAGACAAAATGATTCACCAAAAAACATGGTAGCAGTCTGAAAGTAAGGATGATTGAATTCGTATCCAAGAGCACTTTGTTGATTCATTGACTTACTGATCAAAGTATTAGCTGTACCAAAAATAAGGACTCCTAACATGAACATATAGATATAGATCTTATCCATAATTATTATTTTTTACCAATATTTTTGTGATGAAATAGCATAAACGATTGCAGTTAAGTAAATTGAGTTTATTTTTAGATAGCATTATTTCATTATTGGGTATTAACTATTAGTTTATGTCTGAAAAGATTTTCAATTTTTTTCATGTAGATGGAGTTAAATATTTTATTGACTTAAAAACGACTTTTGCAATATTATCAATAAATCTTAAATAATGAATTTAATTTATGTTGCATCTCATATAAAAAACTTAAAAGCATACATTTTGTCTTTTATATAATACAAAATAGAATAATAGTATAATTAATCTACAACAACTAAATTCAAAAGATAAAATCTAATATATATACTAGAAATATATATTAATAATATATCGAAATACAAAAATTTAATCAAACTGATTAAGTTTGATTATTAAATTGATAATCACCATGATAAACCAATAATTTTTGCATAAAATATATTGATTGATAATTTTTTCAAAGATCCAAAAATTAAAACATTTTAAAAAAGCAAAATATAGTATTTTAATCATTAGTGTCTCTTATTTTTTTTTATATTTCACGTATTATAATCAATGCATTTTTTTCCTTGTTTAAAAAATTTAACTTCAATTAGTTTATTCCATATTTTAATCTTTCAACTCTTTTTAACTGTTGTTTTAACGCATTATTCTCATCTCTCAAACTCTCCATTCTGCGTTTAGTAATATTCATATTTTTTTCTTGGTCTCTAGCTTCATTTCTTGCTTTGTCACGTTCAACTCTTAATGTTTTCAAGTCTAATTCTTGCTTCTCAGCAACACGCTGAGTAGATCTAAGACTTGTGTGAATTTTTTCAAGTTCCCCTTCTGAAAAATTATTTTTTTCTAAAACTTTCATTCTTAAATCTTGCAACTCAAATTCAAGTTTTTTTATTTTTATTTCTTCTTTTTCAAGAGCATTTTCTGCATCATAGAGTTCGCCATGCTTATAGTTTTCGATGTTCCTAATTTTTTTGCTATAATCCAATCTTTTGGTCTCAACCTTATTTTGATATTGACGAGCTTCTTCTTTACAGTTTCTTATAAGTTGATTTCTTAAATAATCAGCTTCTTTGACTAGTCTTTCAAGCTCTATATTCATATCTGAGAATCTTTCACTATGCTCCATTTTGTAATTCAATATTGTTTGTCTAAGCCTTGAACATTCATCGCTTTCTTTGCTAAGATATTTTTGTAAAGATAAAATTGTATCAAACTCAGCTTGAAGTATTGACTCTTTGTCGGAAAAAAGCTTTGAAAGCTGTTGCTCTTGATAACTTTTTAGCTCTAATAAACTTAGGGAATTTTGTCTTGAAACATTTTCTAGCTCACGTCGCAAAGAGTCAATTTCTAAATTCAGACAGTCTTCCTCAGAATCCAATCTTGAAATGCGCTCGTTTGAAGCTTTTGAAGCGCCTAGGCTATAATAATCTCTTCTATAAGCCTTTTCCATGATTATTATGCCAAATAGTGTAATATTAATAAACTATAAGCCAGATATCCTAATTTTTATTAACTATATACTTCTATATTTTAAATCACTAAATCTATACAATTTCAATCAACTAAAATGCAATTAAAATTTTAGTTGTTATATTTTCTTTTTAGCATTTTCAACTGCCTAGCGGTCAACAGTAGTAAAGACTGTGTACTAGCTTCAATTTTCGTATACCCCTTAGTTATTTCAGTAATAAGTTGCTCAATATTGCTTTTTTCATCGTTAAGTTCATATATATCATTGTCTAATTTGGCAATTCTCTCAGATATCGAGTTAATAGTTTTGAAAATCTGCAACTTTTCACTTTCATCTCTGGTAATATCATTTTCTATTTGTATATACTGATTTCTAAGAATCTCCAGCTGTGAAGCATTAGATAAAGGTGTATCAGACATTTATATAATATCAAGAGTTCCTAAGGAATTAATTGAAATACTATCTTTTAATAAAAACATATCTACTTATATTTAAGTCTAGTGTTTGAGAATTTTTCTCTCTCTTGAGCTTTGAGTTTATCATCATCTACTAAAGGCCATGATAAAGTTAGATAATCAGGGCTGAGTGTATAAAAATGCGTTGGGTCTTGTAAAAATTGCTGAGCTAATTTCCATTTCATATGTTCAGTATAGTTAAGTTTCTGTCCACTGTAAATATATACATCTCCTGGTTCTGGTTCAGCTTTCAGGTATTCTGGTGGTCTATTGACTGAATTGAAATCACTAACTTCTTGAATTTTTTGCTTGTTTACATCCATGAAATTTTTTGTATTCCCCTCTTTTCTTTCTTCTAGAATTTGACTAAATGCATCATTTTTAGCGTCCAAGGCTTCTTTCATTTTCAATCTGACACGCTTTTCCTTTTCTTTCTCTTTAGTTTTAACAGGCTCCTTAGCTTTTGGTGAAAGACTAGGGTCTTNGTCTTTTCTTTCTTCTAGAATTTGACTAAATGCATCATTTTTAGCGTCCAAGGCTTCTTTCATTTTCAATCTAACACGTTTTTCCTTTTCTTTCTCTTTAGTTTTAACAGGCTCCTTAGCTTTTGGTGAAAGACTAGGGTCTTTGAATTCAACTTTTTTAGTTTTATTTGATTTCCCATAAATATCCATGTCAGTTNTTGAATTCAACTTTTTTAGTTTTATTTGATTTCCCATAAATATCCATGTCAGTTAGGGCATCTCCATATTTTCTTTCTAACAAGTACAAATTAGCGACAGTAGGACAAATGTTAAAATCTCTAACAAGTTTCAATCTATCAGCTCTTCTTAGTTCCATGCATTTATTCAAGGTTTCCATAAGTTCTTCACTAACTTTAGCTTTAATATAAATATCAGGGTTAAGTAAAATCTGTTTTAAAGGTTCTCTAAGCTTAATTCGTTTTAAATCTGCTCCAAATTCAATATAAAGTCTATTATCAAATTTGACTTCTAAATTCATAAGGTATTTGAAACCTAAAACATTCGCTTGACTTCTTGGGAGTTCATTGACTAAAGTTTTCAAGCATCCTTCAATTAGACCTTCAATAACGTAAACTCGGATTTCTGTGTCAATAACAACAAATCCAGTTAGAATATCAAAAAACGGGTCAGCAATTTCTTCAGGTTTAAATGACCTAGACGCAAGTGCAGAACGACTTACCGTGTTAAGACCGAGTTTCTCACAAGATATCCTTTCTTGAATAGACTGGACTCTTGCAACCTGATCTGCAGCATCATAAGGTAAGACAATCACAACCCTTCCATACAATCCTGGGGGAAATTTTGGTTTTTCAGGTTCAACATGCTCTGGGACAACTGCAACAGGTGCAGGAGGTGGGGGGCTCGGAGCTTTCTTTCTTCCTCGAGTAGCCATTAAATATATCTTCAAAGATTTTCACTTACTCTGCCATATAAAATTGAAATTAAAACTAAGAATTTAAGGCTGGTTATATTCATCAATCTTCTTAAGCAACGTCTCAGCATAATCTGGGGAGTAATACTGAACAATTTCAGGTGGGTATAAAGCATTAATTGCTTCTTTATATTCTCTAAGTTTAGATCCAGGAGGTGCTTTGATTTCTTGAACCTTTTGTAGACCTCCACTTTGAACGAAGGTTCTTCTAGCAGCAAGGTCATGAGGTAGAGTTTTTGCAAATTGGCTTACAACATATTTAAGAATGTTAGGTGGAGCCAATTGAAGTAAAGGTTCTAAAGCAGGTAAATATGTGCACATTTGAACTATGGATTTCAAAGCTCGTTTCGATTTAGTTTTAAGGTCTTCACTACTTTTATCATCAATGTATGCGGCAAGTAAACAGTTAGGAACATCAAGCTCAGCCAAAGCTCTTGAATGATCAGCACTATGTCTACCTATTTGCCCTAAAGACCATGCTGAAGCGGCTTTAAGATGATCTTCACCTTCATTTTTTAATGCATCTTTAAGAGGTGGAACTCCTTTAGAAACAATAACTCCCATAGCTAAACTTTCATCAAAAGCTCCAATGTAGCCAAGAGTCATAATACCTGGTAATCTTGGGTTACCTTTAACTTCACTGATATAGTCAACAATAGCCGCTGCTCCACCTGCATTTACAATCAGCTTAGCCAAAGCTGGGTTTTGTTTTGCTATTTCTCTTATACAAGTTGCAGCGTTTTTCTTTACATGCATATCTGAATCCTTAAGACAGTTCAAAATACGTGGGAATATTTCAGCCTCAACTACATGTTCAGCTAATTCTACTGTATGCTTGGCTATCTGAGCTAGACAAGAGCATACCTGACGTTTTAGTTGAGCATCTGGGTTGTTAATATACTGAGACAAGTGTGGAACAGCACCAGCATCAACAACTTTTTGTGCCAGGTCAGCTGAATGTCTAGCTATATCACTAAGTGAACTTGCAGCTATTCTTCTTAATGATAACTCTGGCTCCTGAACACAAAGAACTAAAAGAGGTATAGCTCCAGATTCCACTACACAGTTAGCTAACTGACCATTATGTCTTCCAATATACCCAAGAGCCCATGCTGCACTTTCTTTAACCCCAGGGTCGAATTCTTCTAAACAAGTGACTAGAGCTTCTAGTGCACCACTATCAACAACAGCTTGGGCAAGCTCAGCAGAGTGTTTAGCCACAGCTCTTAAGACAAATGCTGCAGCTTTCTTGTAAAAACGGTTTTGCTCAGCAAGAGAAAGCACTAACTGAGGTAGAATGTCATGAGCAACAACTTGTTCTGCAAGATCATCTGAGTAATTTGCTAATCGGCCAAGAGCCAAAGCTGCTGATTGCTGAATACTTGGCACATTGTCAAGAAGGAGAGGTCTTAGAAGGGACATTACACCCGCACTTTGTAAAGCATCAATGTTCTGAGGCCGAGTTGCCAGCTCAGCCACAGTCTGAACAAAGGTCACTCTTGCTTTTTGGTATTCTTCAAACGGTTGGAGTACTGCTCTACTCATTGTTTAAATAATATATTATAAACGGTTATTCTGTTTTATCTTAGAATTTTGATTGATATTAGTAAAAAAAAGAGTAACAGCAAGCTAAAAGTGAGATAGGAAAGTTTTATATTACAATCTCCATACAATAATTTTTAAGTTTATTCCCTTAAATATAAATTTATAGTAATTCATAATGAATTGTTTGGTTTCATAGGGATTTATTATGAACAATTGCCTGTAAATTCTTTGATTTGCAGCAAATCAAGATAATAAAGCTTAGGCACTAGCTGTGAATTTTCTCAATACTTACCAAATGTTAATAAATCCTATATTTTTTATAATGTCAGCAAAAGACAAAAGCTACCTAGAAGAACTCAGAAGAAATTTTANAGCTTAGGCACTAGCTGTGAATTTTCTCAATACTTACCAAATGTTAATAAATCCTATATTTTTTTATAATGTCAGCAAAAGACAAAAGCTACCTAGAAGAACTCAGAAGAAATTTTAGAAACATCACAATCACCGACACTGAAGTAATAATTTCTTATACCTTTTCCGAGGAAAATATCCCATTGAATCAGAGAGCAATTTTTATATCAATCGATTTTTCTTTTATCAATTCCATAAGATTAATCATAACACAGCAAGTCAAAATATTACTTGAACTACCTAGAATGCAAATACTCGAAAAACTTCAACAAACCAATTCACATCTTGATTATGGATTCTTAAAGTATGATTTGAAAAATAACTATATATACTTTTCGAATTATTTGAACATTGAAAAATATTCACCACAACAGATATTGCCTTCCTTTATCAACATGATTAAACTTTCTATTAAAACATATGAGGATTTAATTCTTAAATCTAACTTTTATTCATCAAATACTTTAGATGAATGGCTTGGAAAAAGGAAAAGAAAGCAGAGTATTGATACTTTTTCAAATGAAAACAGAAAAAGTGAATCAGATATTAGTAATGAAGATGACAATGGTAGCTCAGAATCAAGTGATATTGAAGATGAAATTGAAGATCCAATAATGGATTTTACTAGTTTTTCAAATGATTCAACTGCAATCAAAATGTTTAAAAGTATTCCAAAAGTATGGGAAATGTGTGATTATGAAAATTTAGATGAAAATGTTTTGGTTTATATGTATAATCCACTTGAGTCAATGACTCACAGGCTAAAAAGTTATAAAATTACTATTGAGTATATACAAGATGCTATTAAGTTTTTGATGATACTTAAAAGTGCGGATATTGAGTTTTTACATTTGCCAATTAATTATTTTATGGCTTCAATTAATCAAAAAAATGAAATATGCAATTTTAAGTTCGCTTTGAATTTTAACAAGCCTTTGAATAAAGATAAAAGATTTGCAAAGAAAAAAAGTTTAAGAGAACTAGATAAATATAAGATATATTTAAAAGAAGCTTTAACTAAAGCGATTGCAAAATCCCTTGATGAATGCTATACTAGTTGCTATTATGCTGAAAGTAAATTGACGATAGAAAATTTTGAAATAAAGAAGTTTAATGAAATGAAATTACTTGGTGAAGGGGGATTCGGAAAAGTATACTTAAATAATTATAATAACAGGCAAGTTGCAGTCAAAAGACCTAACATCGACAAAGAATCAGAAGAACAAACAAATACCAGAATATTACGTGAGTTGAATATACTAAAGTTATTTACAAACAAATACATTATAAAAGCTTATGGTGTAGTTGAGATAGAAAAACAATTATGTCTTGTTATAGAATACTGCAATGGGAATTCTCTAAAACAAAATCTGGAAATATTATCCCCCTCTGAAAAACTAGGCATAATGAAGAAGGTAGCTCTAGCTCTCACAGTAATGCATGATAAAAAAATTATCCACTGCGATATCAAGCCTTCAAACATTCTTTTGCATAAAGATAAATATCAAATCCCAAAAATCATAGACTTTGGTCTTGCTGTAATAAATGATGAAGTTATAAAAAACGTTGGGTTTACAAAAGAATATGCTGATCCTGATCAACTTGCCTCAAGGATTATTGATCCAGCAACTGACGTATGGTCATATGGCATGACATATTTTCATGTTCTTGAAGGAAATTCTCCATTTCATAGACTGCAAAAAGATTCAGGTGAAAAGTTAGACATTTACAAGATGCTTTCTAAAGATGATATCCGACCAATTTTTAGTGAAAATACTAAAAAATATCACGCAGATGAGTTAAGAATAATTGAATGCTGCTGGAAAAAAAAAAGGGAAAAACGAATCCAACTTAGAGAAGTGCTAAATCTAATTCAAAATATTGAAAAAAAGAAAAAAAATAATAAATAATCAAATAAACTAGGCCTGATTTCTAGTTCTAATTATTATAATTGCTTTCATACTTTGACCCCTTTCTTCCGTATAATTTGAAGCCATATAGTTTAGGAGCATAATTTTTAGAGCTTTTCTCTATAACAATATCAGGAAAATTAAGGAAAAACAAATGCGGAAATGATGTGCCAAAGTATGCCCCATCTACATCAGAAAGCTTTTGCTTAGGAAAATAAATATCCTGGCATTTTGGGCAGTAAAGCTTAACACGACTAGTTCTTAATTCTTCTGAAATACCAATAGGCAATACAGGTTGTTTTTCACACATAACTCTTGGGCAGAGTCCGAAACTTCCAGCAATGTATTTTTCTCTCATCAATTCCATGCCAGATTGTGAAATAATAAACCTTGCATGGATAAGTCCATATAGATCTGCAGCTTCTTGGTATAATTCTAAGTAACTTTGCTGCTTCATTTCTTCTTCATCTGGGCAAGTTGGTGAGAGAATAAGTTCGATAGCTTCTTGGTATTGTGGAAACATGGCTTTAAGACCGTATAAATTAAATGTGTCGTTAATATAATCTTCTTCCACTTCCACAAAAAACTCATGTCCTTCCATTCCACAAAACCATTGAATCCAAGTCATATCAGAGTATCCGCTGGAGCTTGATTCCTCTTGGCTGGCCATCTTAATTATTATAAAATGAAATTTTAATATCTTTAAGTATATAATTTATTATAGTAAATTTTAGTCTTTATGGAAAATATGTGCAAAGATTAGTTCAATTGAATCATAATCTATAATAATTAAGTTAATTTTTTGAATGATTGGGTGGTAGAAATGATGATGATAGTTTTTGATTAAATGAAAAAATAAAGTTGATATGATTGCTAAGAAAAAATTTATATTTGTACATGTTATAAATACTAAGAATCTTTTTATTCATGAATTGTATAAAGCTTTTTATACTTTTTNATTGGGTGGTAGAAATGATGATGATAGTTTTTGATTAAATGAAAAAATAAAGTTGATATGATTGTTAAGAAAAAATTTATATTTGTACATGTTATAAATACTAAGAATCTTTTTATTCATGAATTGTATAAAGCTTTTTATACTTTTTCTTTATAATTGGCATGTTAATCTTCACAAATATTTTTCGTGAAATTAATTTGTAAAAGTTTCTTAATGATTTGAATCTTATTATCTTTATGCTTAAAAAGAAAGATTTAAATCTTAACTTGCATTATGTAAAGAAAGATCCAAGATCAAAACTCTACAGATAATAGGTAGGG
>MPUH01001047.1:0-25230 GCA_001970955.1 Stentor coeruleus
ATTGTATGGAAGTTTTATAAATGCATAGTCACTAAAAAATGCTCCACGATCTGTGAATACAGCTTCATGTGAGCTTTCATATTCTGAGTAAAAATATCCACTGACCCCGTGATAGTTATTTCCTGAATAGTCAGTAACAACAGGGCCATAATTCGAACCAAGTCTATATTCCAAGATTTTATTTGCGGCGACTAAGAATAGAAGAAACATTATTAAACCTTTATTATTATAATCAAAAAAAATATGTTCAAGATGTATAATAATTATGAGTTTTATAAAGCTATTAAGAATATGAATAAATTTTACCTACTTAGAGTTGAAATTATGTTGACCTATGAATTTTCAGCACATTAATCGGTTTACCTGCTTGAATATAGAGGATAATGTGATTAACTGATAGAAATAAAATAATACTAAAAAAATCATATTTTGCTTGAGGGTTTTAGATGCAAGAGCCAGCTTAACATAAAATTATTTTATTATTTACTGGGAATATGTTCAATAATTTTAAAGTATTGGCCAATAAAGTTTTGATTTTATTATTCGCTTAGTCAGCTATTTATGTATTTCTATAAAAACCTATGAATAATATCTAAATATTTCAACTGTTATCAGAGAGTTCAAGAAATTTAAAATTCTATTTTAATGATACTTTTAGAAATTGTTATCTACCTGACATGTGGGAAATAGATAAACTCTTACTCTTAAAAATAAATATAATAGATTTTAATATTATAATCTAAATCTGAATTTCTCATCTGAGACAAAAGAAAATCTAAGAATTATTTTAAGAGAAAGTTGATAATTCAACTTACAAATAAAATATCAAAATTTTTAACCGAAAATTTGGTAGAGAAATGAATATTAGTTTATTTCTAGCTCTTCTGTTTACCGTAAAAAAAAATTCTAATAAGAATTAGAATTTATATGCAATCTTTTATATTCCCAGATATGGTTTTAAATAACTCAAAATAACTTGTTTTAAATACTCCCCAAAACACAAAAAATGAGTTTTTAGAGTTAATAAAGAAAAGATTAACTGAAGTGGTTGCAAATTTGGATTATTATTTAAAGATCTATATTAAATCTCAAAGCTACCAACTGAATTATTATAAGATAAATAATTAGTCAATAATCAAATTAAAGCACTTCAATTATTTGTTTTTAAGTTAAGAGTTATAATTTCATAGTTTATTGAATAAAAAAACCCCAAAAAATTCACTATGATAATAAGAAATATTACATAAACACCTCAAAAAATTCTAAAACAAAATTCCCATAATACATATTAAATTACTGCACCAACTAAAAAAGCCAAAATAATTTTCCATAAAAAATCACCCTATACCAATCTTATAAACTAAATAAACCCACAACATATACTTACAACCACCTAAATCTAATCCACAAAATCCATAACCCACATTATAATCTTCCCAAAAAATAAACATTAAACAATAATAATCTTCCATCTTATCTCATCTTTCTAATCCCATCATCCTAAAACCCACAATTTTATTCATTTTCCAAAAAACCTCAATTTTTCATCATACTCAAATCAAAGCCTCATAATCTCATGCAAAACCCTCATACAAATCATAAAACATGGAACTTTCTCGTCACTGGGAAAAAGTCGAACTTATAGGCGACATCTTCGCAGCTCGTACAGGGCATACAATGGTCTCAGACAACTCATTTATCTGGTTATTCGGTGGTACAGATGGTGTAACCCGCAAAAATGATATCTTTCGCTTTGACATCGTCTCCGAACTCTGGCAAGGTATTATCCCAGAAGGTCCTCCTCCAAGTCCTCGTTCAGGTTCCCAAGCTGTAATAATCGACAACATAATCTATTTCTTTGGAGGTTATACAAAGAAAAACGGTGATTATTTCAATGATCTTTATGCTTTCAATACATTAAATTCCGAATGGTCTTGTATCCAATTTCAACCTTCAGATTATGTTCCAAGTAAACGTACTGATCATACTTTATGCTCATATAAATCATTATTCTATCTATTTGCTGGGTATAATGGAAGTACTCGTTTTAATGATATTCAAGTATACAATCCTGAAGAAAAAACCTGGAAAGAAATCAATACAAATAATCCTCCAGAAACAAGATTTGGTCATACAGCAGTGACTTATAAAGATAAAATGATAATATTTGGAGGATGGAATGGACATAATACCCTTAATGATATGTGGACTTTCTCATATACAACAAAACAATGGAATAAACTTTTAAGTACAGGATATGTATATCCAAGATATAGACATTCAGCAGTTATTTATGGTAGTTCAATGTTTATATTCGGTGGGGTTAATAAAGAACAATTAAGATTTGATGATTTAGTTGAGTTTAATATCCATGAATCTCATTATACAAAACTTACAGCACAAGGAGCTTGTCCTAGTGCACGAACTTTTCATAAAGCATGTATGGTTGATAATTGTATGTATATAGTTGGGGGTTTTGATGGATTAAGGAAAAATGATGTTTATAGAATTAACCTTCAAGAAGATAGTCCTGAAGATGATTTAGAAACTAATCCATTAGCTGTAACTAAAGATGTTGAAGAAGATTTATTATGTTGGAAAGAAATAAAGTTTACAGGAAAAACATATTCAGCAAGAACTGGGCATACATCCGTGCAAATTGCTTGTAAAATTTATGTTTTTGGAGGTACAGATGAGACAACTAGAAGAAATGATCTTCATTGTTATGATATGATGAGTAATTGTTGGAGTCAAGTTGAAACCCAAGGAATGGTCCCAACACCAAGATCAGGGGCAAAAGGTGTAGCATGTGGGAACTCTTTTTATCTTTTTGGTGGGTATACAAGAAAAGATGGGGTTTATTATAATGATTTATATAGATTTGATACAGCAAGTGGGGTATGGACTAAATTGTTTTGTACAGGTGAAGCTCCATCTATAAGAACTGATCATACAGCTGTGCTTTATGAAAATGCTATATACATTTTTGGTGGATATGATGGGAAGACTAGGTTTAATGATCTTAAAGCTTGTAAACTTGAAAACTTTGAATGGGTTGCATTACCTGAAGTAGGTGTTCAGCCTTTACCTCGTTTTGGTCATACAGCTGTAGTTTATAATCATTCTATGTATGTATTTGGTGGATGGGATGGTCATGAAACACTTGAAGATTTATATCAATATTCATTTACTACAAATATATGGTATGAACTTAGAAGAACTCTTGGGATAAAACCAAGTCCTAGATATAGGCATTCTTGTGTTGTATTTAATGGAAGCCTTTTTATATTTGGTGGGGTTGATAAATCACAGAAAAGATTTAATGATTTACATGAGTTTAATATACAACATAAAGAATGGAGCTTTAAAAATACTGGTGGGGAAATCCCTTCACAAAGGACTTTTCATACGGCTCTTGCTCATGAAAATTGCATGTTTATACTTGGAGGATTTGATGGTAAAAGACAAAATGATCTTTATGTTATAAAATTATTATGTGAAGATTCTGATATTTTTAGTAGAACCAGCTCGAGTATTTCTTCACTTTATGATCTTGAAGATAATTATTCTGGGGATGCAGTTTGTCAGGAGTTGACGAAACAGAATTTTATATTGAAACAACAGGAAAAGGAATTGAGGAAAAGATTGGAAGTGGAGAAAAAGAGGAATTTTTGTAAAAGCTGTGGAGAAAAACCTATTAATACAGTGCTGCTTGAATGTGCCCATTTTGTCTTGTGTGAAAGCTGTGCGAAAAGCTTGAAGAATTGCTTTATTTGTAAAAAAGATATTGTGAAGATCGTAGTTACGTATACTAGTTTATAGATTAATTGGGTTATTTGTTTGGAGTTTTTTTGAGGAGGTTTTTAGGGGAAGTTTTAGTGATTTTTAGATTTAAGAATGGAATGGAATGTATATGGGAAAAAGCGTATTTTTAGGTTTTTAATTGAAAGAAAGGATTATTGAATAATGCTGTATAGTTTTATTAAAGGTTTGAATTTATAGTTTTTAGTATCGAGTTCATATAATACTAAAAGCTTTATTCTGTTTATAATAGGATTTGAAAGATTTTTGGTTATTGTTTATAGATATTGGGTTTTTTAAGTTTTTGTATGAAAAATACACTGAATGAGGTAATTTCTTTTATTTTCAGACCATCCGGTAGCGATTTCATAACATGACGTTGGGCTTAATAATCTCAAGAACTAGTTAAATTATATATGAGTATATTTTTATGCTTTAATAGCCTTGAAACAAATGAAATACTACATAAAAAGTTTCTCATTCCACAAAATGTTTAATTTATTATGGTTGTTAAAAAATCTAGTAAATAAATTTACCAAAATCTAACCCAATAACCCATCAAAGTATCCAAATTTATCAAAAAACACTATCTTATATCAAAACTTTATCAAAAATGCAAATAAATATGAAAAGGTTAATATTTTGCTGCTTTCAAGATGAAGAGAAACAGAATGAAACCGACCTTAAATCAACAAACATAGAATCAGAACTGTCTTATGTAGAAAAAATCAATCAAGTTAAAGAAATAATAAGAAAATCAATTGAAGAATCTAAAGCTCAGAGAATCGCCCCAAGAAAAAAATCAGAAGTGGTTTTATCAGTAGAAAGAATTCCGGTTTATGAGTTAAAAAAAGGCCAGTTGCGAGTTAAAAACGAATCTAAAGAAATCATATACACCAATTAATCAAAATACTGATATTTAAACTTATAGTATTTCTTTCATAAAAAGATTCTTTAGAAATAGAATCACGTTTTAAAGCATTTTATTGAATAGGTTTATATTTTTGATATGCTGTTTATGTATGATTTTTATGTGTAATGATTAATAACTAAAGTTTAGAGATTAGTTTTATAGAAAAAAATTGGGTTTAAAATTTTGGGAATAATAAAAGTTTTTAGGGTGGGTTTTGGTAGAAGGTATAGTTTTTATAAAAATGCTAATTAGGAAATGAAGCGAAATATGAAAGATTGTGATTTAGATCAGGAAGAATTTACTTTTATTGCTGCAACCATCAGGTTTGAAAGCTTTCTTATTAAAGTATTTAGAAAATATTATGCTTTGTAAACCAAGAAATGGACGAATATGTTTTCAATGAATGTTTGGGGTTTTTTAAGATTCCACAATATTACCTTTAGCATATTTCCCATTTTATCCAAAACCTACAAATCACAACTTTCCCATTTAATAATAACCTCTACCCTCATTTTTTTCACATTAAATCTTCCTTTATTAATCTAAATCCTAAATCATCAATCTCTTCTATTTTTATTCCTCTAAGATTCCTCTTGTCTTCCCTACAAAATCTTTTTTTCTCCTAAAATTTCCACCTTCCTCCAAATCCTATCTCAGCATCCCTAATTTTTATCATACCTTCATATTCTTTAAAAAGTCTATGACAAATTTAATCATTACAAAATAATATTATAAATTTAAATTCGCATGACTATTAGAATCAATTTATCATGTTATTACTCTTAAAGACCTAGAACAAGTGTTTCTAACCTTAGAAGAATTTTTCTCAGTAATTAATAACAAAGCCAGTTCAGTAAACTTCAAATCTTATTCTGAGAAACTCTTATTAAAAAACTATAAAACTTATATACGGTATATCTTAAAAACAAAGATAATGTCTTAATCTTTCTTGTTGATGATGACCTGGCTATAATAGCATCAGCAGTAGATTTTATGTTTAAAATGAAATCTCAAACTAAAGGAAAACTCAAAATCTCTAAAGGAATAATCATAGAAAAGAATTTTCTAAAGTTATAAACGAAATTATTGAAGTTGCTAAAGGAAAAATAGTATAAAGCAATACTGAATTTATTTATGTAGACAAGGAGTATATGAAATAGTTAAATTGAAATGGAAATGGATATTATTTGAATAGCAGCGTTTCAAGAAAGATTACTTATGACAATTACTGGGAAAAATAGATAAATCCACAGATTTTCCAAAACTCTTGTAGATCTCATGTATCAAGATTATCAATTCAACATTTGAAGAAATAGTGAGAAGACTTTGCAAGTTGAAGTTGAATTCTCTAATGATTTTACTAAAGAAAAACTCAGAAATATTATAAATATATTCAGGTATTTAGAAGAGTATTTAGCTAGATATCCACTTATAAATCTTCTGATTAAAACTTATTAAGATTAGAGAATGAGATGAAATTATGGAAAATTTTAATATAATGAGAATCAGATCGCCATAGTTTTGAATACATATAGAATGAGAAGATTTAAGAAAAAACTACAGAATGTTATGAAGAAAGCGATAGGGATGGATTCAAACATGATGATGGCTTAAATATCTAGTGTAAAAAATATGTGATTAGTTTATATTTAGGACATATTAGAATCCAGATGTAATGTTAATTGAAGATCCAATAGCTTCTAAAGGAGAACTGTTAAAGCTGTAAGCTTTTTGACTTGTATAGTCAATTGTTTTCCTGAATTGGGTTCTGTTTCCTTGTCGTGATTCCTTTTGTATGCTCTGAAAGAACTCTAAATTGTGCAATGTAAGTCTTACATTCAATTTTTTATAAACAGTACTATGTGGCAAGTAACTAACTCTTGTTTTCTTAGGTTTTTTCATATCATCAGTTAAGTGATGTGGAGGAAGTTTAACTGAATGATGAGCTTGAGGTCTATAAAATGTTGGAGTATTAACTTGTATTCTAAATAACTTACTTGATTGATCTCTTATACCAACAGGAGATGCTGTTCTAAGTGTTTTTTTCCTCATAGTTTGTCTGGGTGAAGCTGTTTTTTTTTGGTAGACTACCTTGATTGGTTCCATTCAATAAATTATTATATACTTTTATCCTATAATATATCTTTACACTAATGCTCATTTTCGTTTTCCCATCCTGTCAAATTAGTTTGCTTCCTAAAAGTTTTCCTATACAATTTACTATTAACTTTTTTCCTCAAAGTTACTTCCTCACTTTCTTTATCCAACATAAATTTTACAGTACCCGAATTATTATTTTTTGATTTGTATTCATCATATAAAAATGCTTGTTGACTTTGATTCCTTCTATGTTGCATTTTAGGTATTTTATACAAGTTTTTCTGACTGTTTTTAGAAATTTCGCATGGGTTTTTGACTGGGATTTCAAAATGCAAGTTTTTTTTTGTTGCATTTTGTGATGAAGAAAATCCAGATAATAGTTGATTATTGGGTTTTTTAGGTGTGTATGTATTTTTAAGCCCATCTCTAAAGGTTTTTACATCAAAAAACATAGTTTTTATTGGCAAAGTGTTTTTTTTTGATTCAAGGCTGTTGAATCGCCCGGATTTCGGCCTGGGTTTTATTGGGAGGACTTTTTTTGTTATAACTTTCGTGCCGAGGATTATTGTCCGCTTGGATATTCCGAGCATTTTCCAGAGCTCTTCTTCTCGGGATTTTTTTTTATTAGCGAGAAAAACTTTTTTGTGTATGTTTTCTGAAGGGAAATGAGAATATTTCATTATAAGTTTAGGTTTTAAAATAAGTAAAAATTGTGTATTCAGTTTGATTTTTCCGAATAAAGGAATTTTTATTGAGAGGAATTATTTGTGGGGTAGTTTTTTCTTGATAGGAATTAAAAATTTTGTGGATTTTTTATTTGGGGTTGGTTTTTTTGAATAGGTGTGCGATTATTTATTTTTTAGAATTTTTGTTAGAGATTTTTGTTATAGAGAGTGTTTGGTTAATTTTGAATGTGTAAGCTAGAGGATTTTATTGTTTTTTAAAAGATGGTGTATATAAAATAAGATCTTGTCGATTTTTTTGGCATTTTTAGTAATGAAATCATATTTTTATTATAATAATTAAGTCCTTGTTGTGTTACATATTTTTTTAATTTTTTTTCTTCAATAAATCATATGTGCTACTTAAAAAACTGGAAATTATCTTTAAATATAAAAGAAACATTCAAATAAAGTCTAGATGGAAAGAAATAGTCTAGAATATGCTGTTAAGAAAATATAATAAATATTTCAAAATTAGAGCTGAAAATTATATTTATGGTCAATAACAATACATAATTAAAATTTACAATAATTTAGGCAAATATTACTATAAATATCTTATATTTTACTATAAATAATCATACGTATTGCATAAATTGTGTGTTTTTATTACTAGTAAATTTATTTCAGATATGCAAAATCTCTAAATTATTTATAGGCTATATTCTCATTAAATAAATTCCTATGCACTATTTCTCATAATAAACTTTTAAAATAAGTTTAAACAGAAAGGTTTTTCTGATTGAAATAATGGCCTTTGATCATTTGATTCTTTTTCATTTCTTTTTATTCTTTTCCCAAAGAATAAAATATTATCTTATCCCATTAATTATAAAACATCTAAATATTACTACGCTCATTATTTAAATTCTTTTCAGCAAAATCACAGCATAAAAAAACTATATTTTACATCATCTATCTTTAATCCTCTTCATCATACTAAAAAATATCATCCAAAAAACCTACGAAATTTTTTTTATTTTTCAAACCTCACCACATCATCCTTTAAAAAAATCCAATTAAAGCCTCATCCGAAAAACCATCTCCTCAAACAAAACGTAATTTTCCAATGCTAAATCCCTACATTACTCTAAATCAATAATCCGATTTCCTACTTTCACCCTATCTCCAGGTTGAACCATCCACTTCATATTCTTCGGTCCTTCAAAAATCAAAACAATAGTCGACCCAGCATTAAACGCTCCGAATTCTTCCCCTTTACTAGCTTTATACTTTAATTCCCTCTGATCAAACTTAACTTTAGGCCCAGAAAAATTATTAACATTCATCATTAACTCAGGGTCACACTTAACTTTAACATCCCCAACATTAAATGCAGCTACAGCAACATAATGAAGTGCCCCATATTTCCATTTACCAAAATACACAACCCTTTCATTTATCGTAAAAATCGTTTTTTTCCTCCATAGATTCCATGAAAACACCCCACATAAATACCCAAACAAATGTCTTCTATAAGCAATTTCCCAATCAGCTGGGGCATGAAATCTATGATAATCTCCTGGAGCTAAATATAAAGTTATATAATAAAGCTCGTTTTCTGTGTTTTGCTTTAAGGAATTTCTATAAGTTTCATATGTAAATTCATTTCCCCCGGTAAGGAAAAGAGTAAAATCGTAATCACTACCTTTTATTGAATCTAAGGTTTTACCTACAACACCCAATGTGGCAACTTTAGCATCACAAGGGGATACTAAAGCTCCAGGATCGATTTTTCTAACCCCATCTTTGAGTTCTCTGATAAAAAACTCGTTTAGATTTTGGTACTCGTGAAGAGGTTTTTTGATTTCAGATAAGTCTACTGAGAAGATTGAAGAAAAAGCACCATAAACACTTGGACGCCAGGTCTCAGGGATTGTTAGTCTGAATGTTTTCCCATAAAGCACTGAGAGATTTCTTGAGATTGAAAGCTTTTTGGATGTTTACCTTCCACTTTGTAGTTGAGTCGGAGTATTTTACGAATAAAATCATTGCCCCGATGTTACTGTAGAGGAGAATCTTGAAAGTTTTTTTCACGAAATCTTCGTTAGGATATTCTGGTTATTTGTTACGCATACGAGTGGATAGCCTTTCGTAGAAATTCTTGAAAAACATTTTATTTGTGTTAATAAAAAAGGGTATTTTAAAGTATTGGGATAATATGATTTTAGGTGNAGTGGATAGCCTTTCGTAGAAATTCTTGAAAAACATTTTATTTGTGTTAATAAAAAAGGGTATTTTAAAGTATTGGGATAATATGATGAGTTTAAAAATAAAATCTGTCCTGAGTTATATTTAAAAAACTATTAGAAGCTTTAGCGTAATTTATTGAATCTTGTGTCTAATTTTAATATGTATTTGGGGAATGTATTAAGGATTTTGATTGAAAAGATCTTGAATTGGAATTAAGTTGTTTTTGTAAGGATTTATATTTGTATTTACTTTTGAATATAAGCTAGTTAGGTTTATTTTAGATGATATATGTTTAATAGGTATTTTTAGCTACTTTTTTTTATATATAATCCTATCTTTGTTAGTTAAACAGATTTTTTATAGTATTAATTGGTCATTTTATCCAAAATACAATTGAAAATTCTCAAAATTTTTTATTTTGCTTATATTCAGCTCATAAGGGTTAATTTTCCTATAATATCCTTTTTTACTTTCTGTAGATTTATAGATATCTTTTACTTAGAGTTTTATATTAACACAATATTTATAGACCATGATTTTATGATTTTAGCATTGATTAATTCATACATTTTAAATCAGAAATTTGATGATTCTGATAATTTTTTCGATTCTGAGGATTTTTATACTAAATCTTCCTCACATACCTTCGAAAATATTAAAAAATCCTTCTATCTTACACAATAAAATCATATATACCCAATAATAACATCTCAATCCAATGGCAATAACATTACTTAAAGACTTCTAAAATTTATACTAGAATCTGAGTCAATGAGTTTCCCCGTTACTTCAGTTGACCTTCTTTCTATTATAGCACGAACATCTGTAAGTTCAACACCCTCTTGTCCATTTTCAGCCTGTGACTCTAAAAATCTTAAATACTCAAAAAGTTTCTAAATATAAAATACCTCAAGATTATCAGGTGCATTAAGTATTTCACACCATCTCGCAAGCCACATCCTCAAACACTTCCAAAACACTTTTCTGCATTTATTAACTTTTTCACATCTTTTAATAACCTTAAATTCCTTAAGTTTTGCATATTGTTGTGATTCTAATCTAACCAAAACTTGGGCCTGATTCTCAATAATTGATTTATCAATCGGAAATACATCCTCCCGTAAATTCGGCCTTAAAAGCCTTAATTTCCCAAAACCAAGTTTTTTTCTAATCATATGTTGATATGTTAAAGCATTAATCATAAGCTTTAAACTCCAACTCCTATAATGTCTTTTCATAATAAAATTCGGGACATTATTTTCATTAGAAACCTGTTTCATTTTATGAAAAGCATTACTCAAAGCTAATTCCATCTGTTTAATCTCAATACCTCGTTTTTTCTGTACAAGCATTTCTAACAAACACGTTGAAGTTTTGATTTTCTGTTTCATTATCTTCTCATCAACTTTTATATTTTCAGCTTTTTTCCTTATAAACCTAGGTTGTGATATTTTACGAAACCCTTGCGATATACGTTTAATTGTAATTTTTTCTAAGGTTTTACATAAAGAAATAGTCTCAACTCGTTGTTTCATACGATTAACTTTTTGAAAACCATATGTTAAATTTTGCCATCTGAGCTTTAATACTATAGCCATTACACTTAAAGTTAGGACTAAATTTCTATGAAGAAAAGGTGAAGCTTTATATGCCCTGGATTTCCATAAAGCAAATGATTTGGATTTTAAGTCAGAATCATGAATTGTTGATGGAAGTAAAGATGTACATAAAGAGCGTGATTGGATTTTGATGTTTATTAAAGCTAATTTGCATACAGAAACTTTTGGGTTTAGAGTTTTAGGGACTTGAGCTTTGTATTCACAATTGGATAATTTGTTAAAACTGATTCTTAGAGGTTTTTCTAAGACGCCAACGACAACTCTAAAGCTTCGGAGTAAAAATTTACGATTTGTTTCTTTGACTTTACGTAAAAATATAGCGATTTTGTGTTTGAGGATTAGGATTTGCCATATTCTAAACCTTTTCACAATTCTCATGTCGATAAGCACTTTTCGTTTTAGCAAGCGATAGAGTTTTTCTACAGATTGCTTTCGGTAGTAAGTGATTTTAAACATTGCCACACTCTGTTCGCTTCGCATTGTATTTTTATTATCATTTTTGGGTTTATTAAAGGAGATTATATGAATGGGTGAATAAGATTTTTGATAGAAGTTTAAGAGGGTTTTGTGGTGGTTTTGATTACTTTTTTTTTGGGTTTATTTGTGATAAATATGATATAGTGTGAATTTATTAAAGGATTTTATGAGAATTTGAAGAGTTTAAAAGATAATTTTATATAAGAATTAGGTTTTTAATTTTGTGGGAAATAGAAGTTTTATTATAGAAGAATGTAATAAAGATTTTGCCTGTGTTGGAAATTGAATTGTAAAAAAAGCAGCTGATAATTTTAATAAACAGATGAGATCATATAAGATGTAAATATTATAATAAGGATAAATAGCTATTTTAATAAGGAAAAATACCGTCGAGTTATTTTTGATATTTCCTATATTAGAGAAGATAAATTTAAATCCTAATCCGTAAAAAATTATACTTCTAAATACAAGAAAAGGTTAATAAAATACATAAAATCTTAAAGCCACAAATAAAAAAATATCAGCATTTGTTTACCACAAAGCACAGCGTCAGAGAAGCAGTAGAAAATATTTCCAAGTAAAAACTTTGCTTATAACCCTTAACTGTATGTACTGAAATTCAATCCCAATATTTTATTCCCCAAAAAATGCTTCAACACAAAAAAAATTACTTATTTTACAATCCTATCCCATCTAAATAATTACTCCTCTCAACATTTATAATAAAAAAATAAAAATTGCATAGCCATGCATACTCTAATAAAACTCATATACAATTTTATATTTGAAATAAAATTCCAATATAAAAATTTTCTTTTTTAATCATATTCCAATACTTCCAATACAACACCTAACAATTCTGTTGTAAAATATGACTTTTTGTTCAAATGAAATATAAATTATGGCAGAAAGATTAGACCTTAAAAACCTTAAGGGAACTTGGATGATTATCAAAGACAAAGTTTATGATGTAAGTAAGTTCTCTGATCACCCTGGGGGCTTTGAGGTACTAGCAGACTGCAAAGGCAAAGATTCAACAACAGATTATATAGACGCTAATCACCCTGATTATGTTGAAGAAGACATGAAAAAATATTACATTGGAGATGTGCCAAAAATTCATCAAGACGAAGTTGCCAAGCATAAAACCGAAAATGACGCTTGGCTAGCAATCCACGGTAAAGTTTACGACATTTCAAAATTCACAGACCATCCTGGTGGTGCAGAAATCTTATTAGAAAACAGTGGGAAAAACGCAACAGTTGCTTTTGATACAATTGATCATTCTAAAGAAGCTAAAAAAGATCTTTATAAATACTATATCGGTGAATATATCCCAGATCCTAACTCAGAATCATTGCCAAGTACAAACTATTTTATATACATTCCTTTATTAGCTTTGATTATTGGTATCATCCTCAATAGTTTTTATTTTAATTAAGGGAACATAACTTAAATTAGTATTTACTATTGTTTGCCGTATTTCCAAGTTGTTACTTCTATTCCTCTTCCTCGACGACCTTTTTCGTCCATTAAGGTTATCCCTTTTTTCTTAAGTAATTCTCTTATTCTATCAGCTTCTGAAAAGTTACACTGACGCCGGGCTTCATTTCTAATATCAATAAGCTCTTCAATATCGTCTTCGGATAATTTCTCATTCTCTTCGAATTCTTTGAATTTGCTTGGCGCCAAAATCAAAGCCCGACCTGAAGTTTTTTCCGTCTTCATCAGCATAAGTTTCGGGTCTGAGAATCCTTTTGTTATACAATATTCCCCATAATCTTTATAAACTTTTTTCAGGAGGATTTCAATTTCATTTACTGCGGTTAAAAACTTGGGATGATACTTCGAACTCACACATAAATGCAATGAATCTTGGCTTTCTTCATTATTAGGTCCTTCTTTAAACCCTGATCCTACCCCGCGTAACCTAAGTTTAATTATATCATGAGCTTGTGCATTCATTCCTTTACAACATTTTTCAATAATTCTTTTCATATTGCAACCTTTCGACCCGATTATCCGTCGAGCTACTTGGAATTCTTTGTCATTGTCGATTTGAATATCATATCTGCATGTGTATTTTAAACTTTCTTCGGAAATATTAGATATTTCTCTTATTGAAAGCTCTTTTAAAGGCATTCTGACCTCAGGGACAATGTGCCAAGAAACTTGTAAAGTCACGTTTAACTCAGGAAGTTCTTTACCGTTCAGGATTTTTATTGCGAAATATGCTGAGACTATGTCTTTATATGTGATAATCGCGTTTTTGCCTTGGATTTTTAGTGAAGTGACTTCGCCAAAGCATTCAAAAACTTTGAGCACGTCGGGTTCGTCTATCATGAAATCTTCACTTTTTGAGTCTAGGATTTCAAGTTTTAGACAGGAGTCTTTGACATCTATGGACTCTAGTTTTTCAAGAACCTTTTGCCTTACGTCATCACTTGCGATCATTGCTTGGATTTTCTCTTTGAGGCTATTGTCTGCCCGCTCTTTTTTTGATTGAACTTGCATATTTAAATTATAAAATGGCGCTTGAAAATATGAGATGTTAGGGTTGATAAGAAAATTTAGAAGATTTATGGATAGAGGTTAGAAAGTGAAACTTTGATTTTGAGGTTTTGGATTTTAGATTGGAGTTTAGGTTGATAAGGATTTTTTTTTTTTTTTGTGGGTTTAGGTTTTTTTTTATGAAAGAATTATGGTGGAGAAAAGATTTTCTTAAAGATAGGATTGAAGATTTCAGATTTTTTTTGAAATTAATAGACAGTAAAAGATTTTATAATAACTTTTGTGTAATAAATTATCTTCTTTGGTTTTTTTTTTTAAAATAGATTATCTTTTGGTAGTAATAAGGTGTAAATAAACTTCAACTTTATATCATTCATATATAAAAATCGCTATAATTTGATCACTTTTATATTTTCTAATCAAAAATTCTCTTATATAAAAAATCTTATTAGCATATCTTCCCTTCTATAAAAACAATTATTCACAACCTATCATCTAAAAAAAATAAAAAAACCCTCATAAAAATTCTCTAACTGCCACCATAATCCTCAAATCCCACTATCTTCATCATTCAACAACAATAAAACTCAAATAATTCTATAAAACCTTTACCTTTACAAAACCCAAAAACCTATAATTTTAAAAACTATTCCTCATACCCGATATTCCATTTTCTACTTCAAAACCCCTAACTATCGACAATTCCTCCTCCTAAAAATAAATTTTATATATAAAACCAACAACAAAATTAAATATAGCATTGACTAAATTAAAATCCTAAAGCTGATGCTGGACGGTTAAACCTATCATCCGTGTTTTGTTGCGTAGTTAATTTCTTCAATACTGGAGAGTAATTTCTACTTGATGCTGTTGTAGGTCTACTTTTACATTTTCCTGTAGGTTCATTTGCATAAGCTGTATTTTTTACTTTATTGCTAAGAACTACTGTAGGATCATAGACTAAATTGCTTCCTATATAAAAGTAAGCGTTTTGAGTTAAATCTTTGCCTCTATGCATTGGTTTATATAATGGGATGTTTTTAAGCTTTTTTTTACCTATGGATTCATATGATAGATCATAAGATCCTGGTCCTCTCCAGAACCCTAGTTTGTCATCTCTACTCATAGGAAACCTTTTAGCTTGGGAAAAACTAGTTTTCTGTTTTCGTTTATGCTCGAATAAAGGTTTCCCATATGCTGTTACGTATGCATCGTATGGGTCTGGGGTTTTTTCTTTTGGACTTCGGAATTTCAAGTCAGTTGGCCTCATTTTTATAATATGGTATCTGGGATTTCTTATAAAATTAGGGTTTTTTGAATGGAAGAGTAGGCTGGGAAGATTTTTGATTGGATGAACAGATGGTTTTTTTGAAGATTGGAGGTTTTTTGAAGATAAATGCTATGGATGATTTTTTTTGGGTTTGGGAAAAGAAGTTGTTATTTTGTAGGATGCTGGGTTTGAAAGAGTGATTGGGGTTGATAAGAAAAATATTAGTTGAGGATGTGGGAATTTATAGGTTGAGTTGAGAATGTAATTTTTAAGAGGTATTTAGATGAAAAATTAGAGGTTAGATTGAAGATGTTCATTAACCAAATCAAAACCCTATATACTTCTACCATCACTAACATTTTCAATACTTACCTAATCATAATATCCACCTACATTTAATATCTAATTCTCCATGTTTCTCAAACATAACCAAATCCTCATCTCCAAAATGAAATTTTATTTCCTTATCAACAACAAATCTTCATCTCTATCATCTTATTCATCTTAATCAAAAAAAATATCCTAACCAAACCTACAAAATTCCTAAAAACCCCTACCACTTTTTTCAATCATCCTAATACCTTCTAACACCCAAAAAAACCAAATTCCTAACACAAATTCCCATAACCTCAACACAATTTTCTTATCAAACCCTCCCTTTTACCAAAAAATCATAAAAATGCCAATTTTTTAGGTATTTATCATTAACTATAAACTTTATTATAATTAATGGAGTCATTAAAAGGGTCATCAAAAATTTCCACAATCTCCTCAGCCCGTAAAACTTTATCAACACATAGTTCGCAAAAAATCTTCACAAAAAATTTAAAAATATCCAACCTCAAAGAATCCTTCATTGGACAAAGTAATGAAAAAAATCTTTGTTCTTTAAGACAAAAGGCAAAAAGTAAACTATCATTAAATCCACATAATATTAATATCGATCATGAAGATCATGAATCAAAATCCCCTAAACTTCAATCTACTGACATGCGTAAATGCATAGATTTTCTTAAAAATGAAGCTGAAATATATGTGAATTCTAGTCAAAAAAATCATAAAAACTCTTATCATCAGCAGAAAAAAAGTTCAGATACTGTTGATGGTCATGAAACAAGAGAAAGCGAATTTAAAGATTCGTTTAATAATAAACTACTTGGATATTCCGGGAACTATGAAGAATTTAAAGCTGGGATGCCGAAACTGAGTAAGGATGATATGAGTGAGTTGAAGGGGAAAATTGAGTTTTTGATGACGAGAATGCAGAAATCAGAAGATGAGGCTAAAATCCATGAACTTGAAAATGTTAAGTTGATAGAGATTATTAAGAATTTGGAAGATAAACTGGAGAATATTAAGCTTTTTCATGAACCGGTTAATGTTAGTTGTTCAAGCAAATGCGAGGTTTTTTAAAGTAGATTTTTAATGGGTGTATATAATATTTTGATTTTAATGAGTATTTTTTTTATTAAGTTTTAGTTGGAAATGAGGGTTTTTTTAGTTGTAAATGAATGATAAAAAGAGTAGGTTTTGTTATGGTTTTAGAAGAGTATTTTTTTTAGGTTTAAAAAAAAATTGGATTTTTATAGGGCATTTTGGGGTAAACTTTACATGAAATATACAAGGTATATATAAATAAAAGGGAATATGTTGGAAATAGGGATATTTTAAGAATATAATGATAGTTTTCCTTATGATTACCATTAAAATAATCATTATTTAAACTATGCATCCAAATTTTACCAGAACTAAAAGACCTAATTTCCTAATCAAAAACTCTTATTTTTCTCAAAGTTCTCTAAATATACTCTAATCAAATATAATAATCCATATAACCTTATCTTCAACACTAAAAAATCATATCATAATCCTTAAACTCTATCCTAACACCCAGTATTTTATGATAAAAACCTTAACTTTCATATCAAAAAATCCCTTTCCTACCCAACCCAGTCTAAAACTTATAAACCTTATCATATTTCTTCATACCCAATTTAATACCTTCAATACAAAAACCCTTATAATCAATCTTACCTAATCCCTACTTTTAACCCAATTAATATTCATATCCTCACATCCAAATCCAAATTTATCAAATCTCAAAGCTTAAATCTAAATCTTTCATCAAAAATCCCCCTTTTCTCCTTCAAATCTTTACAAAAAAAAATAATCAAAGGATTTTAAATCCTCTACGCTCAAAGAAATTTAAATTCCCTAGTATATAAGACTTGAAATTTAAAATATGGATGGTTTATAAATGTCGGGCAGGAAGACTAAGTACTTTTCAGAGGCTCAGTTCAAAGGTAAAGAGAGAGGATCATCAAGAGGAAAGTCTCCAGATAAAAGAGGACCCGATGATGCAATGACACTTACCGAAGAAGAAATCAAAGATATCAAAGAAGCTTTTGATCTTTTTGATTCAGATAACTCTGGAACTATTGATCCTAAGGAAGTTAATGCTGCATTAGCAAGTTTAGGAAGTGATAGATCTCAGACTATTTTCAGACTCTTAGCTGGAATTGAAGAACTGGGTGGTTCAATCACTTTTGATGATTTCCTTCATCATATCAATGGCAGATTGGGTAATAGGAACTCAAGGGAAGGTATTGAAAGGATTTTTGATCTTTTTGATGATGGCCGTGGGGTTATTGATGTTAAGAACTTGACCAGAGTTGCTAGAGAACTCGGTGAGAGTATGACTGAGGATGAATTACTTGAAGCCATTAAGAGAGTTGCAGGAGAAAAGACTGAAATCACTGCAGACGATTTCTACAAAGTCATGACCAAGAAAGTATACGGCTAATAATAATAGGTTTTATTCAAAACTGACTGGTTTTATATATGAAATCTACAGTTTTATATGTAGAAGATGAATCTGAGGTGAAGTTTTTATATTTTGTGATAAGAATTCAGGCAATTTTTTGTGATTTTTTCATAAAAGTATATAAAAAGGTATGCATTTCGATATTTATATAGGATTTTTATAAGCAGAGATTTAATCTAAGCTAAAACTTTATCCTTATTACATATTTTTGACTTAAAATCTTAAGATTTAGTTGATGACTTGATTTGTATTCTTGATATATACTCATCTAAGTAAGCCATTTTTCCCTTTTTTTGGATAGTAGAATCTTAAAATATATATAATTAAACTTTTATTTATCTTATTCTCATAAATACCAAATTTTATACATCAGATATTTTCTTTATATAAATTTTCATCTTCTAGTAAATAATAAAAAGTATTCGAGTAATTTTTTGAATAAAAACTTTTTTATTGATATTTAAATATAAGCCTTTAAAACTAATAATAAATTTGATAATATTTAGGCAGTATAGAATAAGTTGGTTATAATTTTAGGAATAAAAATATTATTGTGTATGATTTATTCTTTCATTATTCTTTTTTGTTGTAGAAATTTACATGATTTTATGTATGAAGATTATGTTTTTTTTATCAAGGCATACTTTGATAGGGAATTGTATTCTGGTAGATGATTGTTAGGGGTTTTATTATGGATTTTAATAATTGTTATAGGATTTTTTTAAGATTTTTGAGAATGATTTTTGGTTTTATGATTGAATGACTATATTCATAGGTTGCTGTATTTAGGATATTTTTTATCATAAAAATCCTATCATTAGCTTTCTTATATATACCCAACNTATTCATAGGTTGCTGTATTTAGGATATTTTTTATTTTTAATATTATGTTATTTATATGCCAGAACTTTATCAGTTACAATAAATGCAGTAAAAAAATATACAAAACAACCCAATAATTTTATATTTACATCTAATTTAAAAACATACTAAAAGCATTTATCCCTGATTTTCCTATTGTCCCAAGACATTTTATGAATTTTTTATTATCATTCTAATACTATTATCTTGTTTTGTTATGATATTATAAGCTATATAGTAATATATATCTGTAAAGTATAATTATTTAATTATTAGATCTAAGAATCAGCTTGCAATAAAGATTCAGCTTTTTTCAAGGCATCAGCAGCGTCTAAGATTATTCACAAAAAATAAAAAGCACAGATACCATATAAAAATACTATTATAAAAACTTATATCTAAAATAATACATTATCTCTTATACAAAACCTACCAACTCAAAAAAAAATTTAACACAAATTCTATTTTATAACTATCTAAACCCCCATCCAAACTTAAATTCTAAAACCCAGACAATTTCCCACCTTCCCAATAATTTTACCTAAAAACCCATAATTTAATAAAAAACCCCATCTCTAAACTCTAAACAAATCACCTAATAAATAGTAAAATGGAGTCCTTAGATGATCTCATCAAAAAAAACTTACAAAAAACCTACCTTCTTTACTCATCAAACCAAGGTCTAGCTTACCAAAACTCAAACTCCCTCCAAGACGAACTTCGAGCTTTCAAAGGGCAGAAAATGTTTGGTTTTCTCGAGCCAGACCTATCCGAAACCCGTAAAAAGCCAAAATCCGATTCCAACCCCCAAAAATCCCAAACTCCATCAGCTGAGCATCTTAGCCAGCTTCTAAAAAAATCTTCTGAATCTTCAGCCCTTGAGCTCTTCCAAAACAAATACCTAAGTTTACAACTAAAAACAATCAAACCTCAATGGCATGCTCCATGGAAACTCATGAGAGTTATTTCAGGTCATCAAGGCTGGGTAAGATGTTTATCAGTTGACCCAACAAACAATTGGTTTGCATCAGGGAGTAATGATCGAATGATAAAAATATGGGATTTAGCTACAGGACAGCTTAGATTAAGTTTAGTGGGTCATATAAACGCAGTACGTTCTGTTTTAGTTAGTGACAGGCATCCTTATCTTTTTTCATGTGGTGAAGATAAACGTATACATTGTTGGGATTTAGAACATAATAAAATAGTCAGACATTACAATGGGCATTTAAGTGGGATTTTTTGTTTAGCTTTACACCCAACATTAGATATACTTATTAGTGGAAGTAGAGATACTGTATGTAGAATATGGGATATAAGGATGAAAACACAAGTTAGGGTACTTGAAGGACATACTGGTACAGTTTTTAGTGTAGCAGCTCAAGGTAATGAGCCACAAGTTGTATCTGGTGCTTCGGATTGTACTGTCAAACTTTGGGATATTGTCTCTGGGAAACCTATAAAAACTTTGACTAAACATAAAAAGTCTATAAGGGCAGTTAAGTTCCATAGTGAAGAATATACGTTTTTATCAGCAGCTGCTGATAATCTTAAACTTTGGAGATGCCCTGATGGTGAGTTTCTAAGGCATTTTGAAGGACATGAAGCTATTATTAATGATTTTGCTATTAATCAAGATAATGTTATGGTCACAGGGGCTGATAATGGATCTTTAGGCTTATGGGATTATACCTCAGGATTCAAGTATCAAGAAATCATGTCAAAAGAACAACCTGGCTCGCTAAGCTCAGAAGCTGGTATTTTTGCTACTTGTTTCGATAAATCAGGTATAAGACTTATAACTGGAGAATGCGATAAGACTATAAAAGTTTGGAAACAAGATGAAGAAGCTACACCTGAAACACACCCACTACCAAAAGAAGCAAGGGTTTTCAGAAGGACAAGATATTAAAAATTAAAATCAGCAGGAAAAAGCTTTTTATCAGCATATCTCTAATTTTTTTAATGATATAGACTTAAAGATAATTTCCATATACAAATTTTCCCATCATCACTTGCTGAGGCCATAAAGTTCTCATTGCAAAGTCTTACAGCATTAATATCGTTATTATGTGCATTTTCTTCTATATGTAAAATATTAAAAGTATCATTTTGATAAATAACGATTTTATCATCACCTGCAGACTATATAAAAAATACAGTTACAATAATATTTTCGGAACAGTCAACTGAGTATATGGATCGACTATGTATACCTGAGATGGTTTTTTTTAAATGATGTTTATTATCATCTTCTAATTGCCAGTATTTTAAAGTTAGATCATCACTTACTGAAATAATATTATTGTTAAGCCATTTTATATCCCAAACTGTACTTTCATGACCTAAAAGGGTGTTTATGCATATCCAGTCATCTGATTGTAAAGACCAAATTGCTATTGTGTTATCATAACTGGCTGATAGAAGAAGGTATTGAGTTGAATGGAAGCTAATTTCTTTTATGTCTTGAGTATGTTTACTTAGAACTGCATGGGTATCATATTCAAAGTCAATATCAGTTTCCCATATCCATATGGTTTTATCACGACTACAGGTTGCTAAATATTTGTCATCTATACTCCAAGATAAACCTTTTACTTCGTTTTCATGACCTTCTAAAGTTAAACATGCTTCCATTGACCCTGGTGTACGCTTCCATATGACAACTGTACCATCAAAACTTGCTGAAGCTAGAAGTACCCCTGAACGACTCCATTTAACTTTTCTTATTGATTTTGTATGACTACCATCTAGTCGGTCTACAACTTGCCATCCATTGTGCTCGAGTTTCCAGATGTAAATCTTTTTGTCTGAACCACAAGAAGCTAGCAAATCTCCTGAAGGCGACCAGTCTATATGCCATACCCGTCCATCGTGGCCTGAAAGAGTTTGAAGCTTTTCCATTGTTTTTATATGCAAAATATTTTTACATAAGTTTCTGAATATTTACTATCTTATAAATCAGGGCTTTCAATACTTTGTATAAGGAAAAAAAAATTTGTCTATAAGGAAATGTTATTTTATTCAATAACTATATATGAATTCCTTCTTATAAGATATATTTTTGTTTAAAAGTTCAAAGGTCCATATATCATAATCATCCATACTAAAACTCACAGCAAAAGCTTATATTTCCTATCAAAAAAGGTCATTTTTCTATCCACTCTCAAAATACTATCCTCCAAAGCATCATAAAACCCATTTTCCTAACCTAATCCTCTCTCTTATCAAAACCATATCCCAAAATCTAAATCCTTCTAAAAACCAATAATATCATCATTAAATATAAAAATCCTATACTTAAAACCTCCCTTTCATCATTCAACCCCTAAACTTTAAATCTAAAATGCCCTTTCATACAACATTCAAAATCCAAAAAAAATAATAAAATATAATCATGATCCGTGGAGACCACGAATACGACTATTTATTTAAAATAGTCCTTATAGGAGATTCTGGTGTAGGGAAGTCTAATATTCTATCTAGGTTTACTCGTAAAGAGTTCAATTTAGAATCCAAGACAACAATTGGTGTAGAATTCGCTCAAAAGTCCATAGAAATTGAAGGGAAAATTGTGAGAGCACAAATCTGGGACACTGCTGGTCAAGAAAGGTATAGAGCTATAACTTCTGCTTATTATAGAGGAGCTGTTGGAGCTTTGCTTGTATATGATATTAGTAAGACAACATCGTTTGAAAATGTTGATAAATGGCTTAAAGAATTAAAAGACCATGCAGACTCTCAAATTGTTGTGCTTTTAACAGGAAATAAAGCTGATTTAAAACATCTTAGGGCTATAAGTACAGAAGAAGCTGCAACTTATTCACAAAAACATAGCCTTGCCTTTATAGAAATTTCAGCTTTAGATGGTACTGGTGTAGACAAAGCATTTGAAACTGTACTTAATGAAATCTATCAATTGACAATAAGAAATGTGATTGGAAGTAAAAAAAACACCTCGGTTGGTCCATCAAGAAGAATTGACTTGTCTGAAGATAAAATTACAGCACCAAATAATACAAAAGACCCTGCATGTTGCTAAAAAATAGGTTATTTTAAATGAAAATCTTTTATAAAAACCATTTTTAGATAGTTTTTACGTAACTTTGAGTATTTTTTTGTATATAATAATGAAGAAATTGATGAGAAAATAAGCAAGTGGACTAAAACTGAGCATAACAAGTTTATTGAAGGGTTGAAAATTATGAGAGGAACTGGAAATTGATATGAGATACTATAAAAAAAGGAGAAATATTTAAAGTTAGAACAATAAGCAGAAGTATTTTATAAGAAAAACGAATAAAGTAAATTTGTCTTTTATGATAAGGATTTTTATAATGAAGATATACCTGTTTATATTTAAAATTCTTAAGAAGTGTAATACCTAAAGCTGAAGTATATACGCAGTATGGAGAAAAGTTGATATTCCCTAGTTTAATATAGGGTATTTAATTATAGATTTCTTTTTACAGGTATTTTTTTGAATATAAGAAAGTATATTTTTATTAAGTATTTTTCATATGTTTACAAGGTTTTATGCTGCTATTTATAAGATATGCTTTTAGTATATAAGATTATTATAGTAGAAAATAAAACTTATTATAGTAGTTATCAAAACTTATTTAAGTAGTTATCAAAGCCTATTATAGTAGAAAATAAAACTTATTATAGTAGTTATCAAAACTTATTTAAGTAGTTATCAAAGCCTATTATAGTAGAAAGCAAACCCTATAAAAAATCATGCCAAATTATAAAAAGCATCATATTCCCATAAAAAAACTCCACCTTATACAATCTCAAATGGTAATATTCTCCATACCTTCTATCTAAAAACCGAATCCTCACATCTAACCTTAAAAGCGGATAGCTTATCTAATCCCCTATAATCTTTTCAATATAAAAAATATTCAATTTTCCTAATAAATGGTATCTTTGCGGCTGCAAAAGCGTCTTGCTGCAAGTGTTCTCAAATGTGGGAAGAGGCGAGTGTGGATGGATCCAAACGAAGTCCAAGAAATATCATTAGCCAACTCAAGGCAAAACGTGAGAAAGCTTGTTAAAGACGGGTTTATCGTGAAGACTCCTCAAGCAATACATTCAAGATCACGAGCTAGACTTCATAAAGAATCAGTACAAAAAGGAAGGCATACTGGTATGGGCAAAAGAAAAGGTACTCGTGAAGCAAGAATGCCTGAAAAAATCCTTTGGATGCGTAGACAAAGGGTTCTTAGAAGATTGTTAAGAAAATATAGGGCTTCAAAGAAAATCGATAAAACTTTGTATCATGACATGATTTCTATGTTGGCTCTAAAGGAAATATGTATAAGAACAAGACTGTTCTGAGTGACGCTATCTTTAAGGCTAAGGCTAATGCTGAGAGAGAGAAGAATTTGAAAGATCAACAGGAAGCGAGAAGACAGAAAAAAACTAAGGTTTAGATAGTAAATCTTTTACTTTGAGAATATGATTTTGCTTTTGAAGCTAGGAGGAGATGAGGAGGTGGTAAATATTTTTATAGTGAGAGGAGCATATAAATTTTTTTGGGTATATGATTAGATGTTTTTTTATATGAGATGAGTTTGATAAGGAATTTTGGGTGTTAGGGTGTTAGATATTTTTTTTATAGTTTTATGATTTATGTATGAATAAACTGTACTTCAAATATGCTAGGGAGGAGTACATGGAAAATTGGAAAAAAAATATTTAACACACTAATAAAAATGCTCAACTCTAATCTTTGCACGTCAATATTTGTCTACCTTGAAATCTGGGAACTATTAGAGCATATTTCCCCAGTAAGCAAATGCTTCAATAACCTCTGCAACATTGCTCTCCGACACAAACATTATGCGAAAATCCATATAAAAAACTTAAACATCTCATCAATCTACTTACCCAATCTCACACATCTCAAACTTATAATCGACGACGAGAGGTAT